>VZTT01001196.1:0-32947 GCA_013400855.1 Buphagus erythrorhynchus
AGTTTAGAGTTATACACTAAAGATTTAGAGGATTACAAATATATGGCAAATAGAAAAGCTAAAATCCTAAGGCATCATCACAGACACTCAGAAGTGCTGGGTGGAACTGGGATGGAGGAGGGGTGGATTTGGGGGCTTTGCAGCATCTCTGAGCTGTTTGTACAGGAGTTGGGATTCTCACACCACCCTGAACTTCTCCTTGCTGTGAGCAGGGCCAGTGGCAGCCCCAGCTGCAGCAGCTGCGAGACATGGGAATCCATGACGACGAGCTGAGCCTGAGGGCCCTGCAGGCCACAGGAGGGGACATCCAGGCTGCCCTGGAGCTCATCTTCGCTGGGGGGGCCCCCTAAATCTTCCTGCTGGGCTGGTGAGTTTTGCTGAGGCAGCAGCTGGGCTGGTTCTTGGCTTGTTCTCCTGTGGGGAGCACCGAGGGCAGCTCCAAATCCTCTCTCCAACCTCCTCAGGACTCAGCATGGAGAAGGTGCTGGAGATGTGGCCCCTCCAGATGTGCAATATTTTATCTGTCCCCACACTCTGCCTGTTGTTTCATTCCTGGATTAAACAGACCCTGGGCAGTTTAACCCTGCCTGCTGTGTGGGTTGTGCTCTGTCCTGGGTTGTGCTGCAAATCCCACCACTNGTGTCCAAGGCCAGGTTGGATGGGGCTTGGAGCACCCTGGGATAATGGAAGGCGTCCCTGCCCATGGCAGGGGGATGGGACTGAATGAGCTTTAAGGTCCCTCCCATTCCAAACCATTCTGTGATTCACTTAAGCTAAGGCAGGGAGAATAACACCTCCCTAAATGATGATGAACTTTAAGAATTCTGCGTCTCTTTACTTTTACCTTGAATCAGTTTTTTGTTTGTAGATGATCTAAATATAAAATACTTTGATGTAACTTTTAAAGAAGCAAGAAGCACAAAGCAGTTTTGGCTGCTTTCTTTTTTTTTTTTTTTTCCCTATTTTTTTATAAAACCATTCCCTGTTTTTGTGCAGTTGACTCCTCAATGGCAGCATGGGAGCCCTTGCTTACATTTCTCAACTGATTGGAGAAATGCAGAGCCTGAGAGCAGGTCAGGTTGCTGTGTTGGGGTGTAGAGCAAGTCATAGGACTGTCCTTGAAGTTCTTTCTAGCTGTGTTTTGGAAGGAAGTTTGGGGTCATGTGCTGCCTGGACTGCACTGCTGGTGTCCTGTGAGGAGAGGAAACCTTTCTCAAGATGTTAATTCAGGGAGATTGGGGAACACACTTCTGTGCTGGGGTGCCTGCTGTGGGCAGCAGCGACATTTAGCCCTGAACAAAGCTTTGTCTACTATTCTTAGGTGATCTTAAATCCGTTTTTGTATGAGGAAAGTAGGTGCTTAGCTGTGAGCTGGGAAGGATCACTGTTGACAGGCCCGCTCCTTAGAGTTCATCACTCTGATCTTACAGGGACATAAAAGCATTTTTGACAGTAACAGCCCCCTGAATATCTGGCAGTTTTGAGGTCAGCTGAGGCTTTGAAATCTGGATCCCTGTGTGTTCCTGCTGTGCTCACCTCCCCAGAGCCCTTGGCTTCCTTGCCAGTCAGTGTCTTGCTTTATTACTAATAATAAATAATTCAGAGAAGGGCAACAGAGCTGGAGAGTCACTCATATGAGGAGTGGCTGAAGGAGCTGGAAGGGGGCTCAGTTTGGAGAAAGGAGGCTCAGAGGGAACTTCTGGCTCTGCACAAGTCCCTGACAGGAGAGCCCAGCCAGGGGGAGATCAGGCTCTGCTCCCAGGGAAGAAGGAACAGGACAAGAGGAAGGCCCCAAGCTGTACCAGGGAAGGTTCAGGTTGGACAGCAGGAGGAATTTCATCCTGGAAAGGATGGTTCAGGCATTGTCAGGGACTGCCCAGGGAGGTGGTGGAGTCCCCATCCCTGGAGATGTCCAGGAAACAACTGGATGTGGCACTCAGTGCTCTGGGCTGGGTGATAGGGTGGGGATCAGTCACAGGTTGGGCTCTATGGTCTTGGAGGTCTTTTCCAATCTAAATGAATCTGTGATAAGAAGTTGATTAACTAAAGCAGATTTCAGTAGATACTGCCATTATTTGTTCCTGTATCCGTTTTATCATATTGCTGACATCAGCTGCTGCCCTGCACACAAGCCTCTGTGTTGGTATCAGATTGCATAACCTTGGATCAGGATTTGCCCTGTCCTGAGCACACAGCCAGTGCAGGGGGCTTTGCAGGTGCTGGTGAACCAGCAGCAGAACAGCTTTCCAGAAGTGACACATTTCCAATAAAGAAGAATATTGGCTGTGAGGGGCCTGGTGTGCTGTCCTTTTTGGGGCACAGCTGTGCCATGGATCACAGGCTCTGGGACAAGTTTTGTGCTGCTGTTCCTTGAAAGCCAAGAACACTCTGGCTCAGCTGATCAAGTTCAAATCCGCTTAGCAAGAAGGTACACACTTCATCTGCTGCAAGCCAGCTGTGAACATGGGTATGGCACGAAGGCAGAGGGTATTTAGGTGCAGCTCTGAGAATCCTTGCAGACAGAGCAGTGTAATAATGGACTAACCAGGGGTTTGTTGGCAAACTAACATGCTCCTGGTGCAGTCCCAAGAGCTGAGCGTCAGCACTGCTCTCACCCTCATAGGACTGCCAAGGCTTGGCTGGAACAATCAGAATGGAAAAAAGGAGTCCATTTTTCCTGCTGTATTTCATGCTTTGCTATCCCTAGGAGCAGAACTTCCCTTAGCAGGATAGTCCCTATCCACTCAAAAAAAAGCTCTGTGGAAGGAAAACATTTTCTTTTTCAGACATTCAGATTTCCACCTCCTGCCATTGCAGGTTATCAGCAGGAGTAGCTTCCTAACACTGAGAAAAGATTTTAGTTTTGAGTCAGCTTTTTCTTTCCTTCTTTAAACAGCACCAACAAAACAACATTCACGTGAATATAATCCACTTGAGTAGCTCTAATTGTGTGGGTGTTAGCAGGCTTGGCCTCTTCAGGGGAGGACAGTGAGGGAGTGTTGGAAAGCCTGGACGTGCTTTTGTTATGTAACAGAACCAGAGCTCTGTCATGCACTAGAAATGCTAAAAAAGTGGCTGTGTTGGTGTCTGATTTTTTTGTGTGGCTGAAGATGAGTGAGGAAAAAAAAGGTAGATGTGATACTCCTTATCCCTCTTCTTTTTCTTAGATAGCCTTACAGATTTTGTTTTCTTTCAAAATGAATTAAAGAAGAAACTTAGGAAGTTCCAAGGAAAAGTAGTAACTGAGAAGTTAATATAATTTTAATATAATTATACCTATTAGTTGATTTCTTTTTCTCTAAGAGTAAGGTCAGCAAAGCAAACATGAGTAGCTGTGTTCTGATCTGGTAGATCCTGTAGTGGGTTTGGAGAGCTGCTGGTGTCAAAGGTCTGTGTTGGAATTGTCCAGCTGTGGGGATTGGAGATTCAGGAGACCTGTTCCTTGTCTTGGTAGACCAGCTCTTTTTCCAGTTCTGGTGAGCAGAGCTGTAGTCTGGGAGTTGTGGGAATGGTTAGGCCTGGCTGGAAGCTATGGCATGTTTTCCTAGGACATTGTGTCCCTGGGTTCATGCCTGGCTTTTGGGTTGGCAGGAGAAAGGATGGGGGGCCCATGCAGGGCTGGGGAGGATGGAGAAAAGGGAATCTAGCTAAGGGAATCTTGATGTGCCCTTGAAGAATCAAGGAGCTGGGAAGAGGCTGGACATGAGTGCTCTTACATGGACTTCTCCCAGCAGAGTTTCCTTTTAGGATTAATATTTGTGGGGCTCTGCCCTGGTTTTGATCAGAGCTCAGCTGGTGACTGACCACAGTGTCTTGTGCCCTGGAGCTGCAGGGCTGCAGTTCTCAGCTTCTCCCTTGGAAAGCTTTCCAGAATCACTCCATGGCCCAGCAGCTGTGTTCCTGCACAAGCTGTTGTGTCAAGACCAAAACTTGCAGGGTTTGCAAGTTTGCATTTGCCTTGGTTACAGGCTTTTGTGGGAAAAGTTGTGTGAGGAAGGAGACAGCTTAGCCAGGCTGATGGATGGTTGTTAGCAACTGGAAAGGAAAATGCTTACAGAGCTGGGATGGTGGGGCACTCCCCAAAATCCTGAATAATTATTCTCCTGGCAGTCTGTCAGAGATGACTTCCTAAGTTATTACTGTTCAGAGGAAAATTAAACATTTAATTGCACAAATATTAGTTTCCTGGGTTTTTTTTAAAGGTACACCTTAAAAGGCTTGAAGGAAAGGATGTGGAAAGGCTTCAATTTTATTAAAAATACACAGAGACCATGTGCTTGCATCTTGTTGTCGAGATCCATAACCTTGTGCCTGTTTCCTTCTAAACATTCAGGACATCTGAATATATATTTCAGAAGTGCTCATGGAAAATCCCAAGAATGGAAATTCTGCTTTTTTTAAAAGCACTTCCAGTTTTAATGTATGGTTGCAATGAGAAATTGAATTTAAAAAACCTTCTAAGTGATGTGTCATAGCTGTGAAGTCTGCCACAGCAGGAACCCTTCAGTGCTGTGAAGGATGCCTGGACACCTGAGTCACTGGCTTTGCTTTCTGAAAGATGACAGCAAATGCCCTCCTGTAGCGAGCACTCAGCAAGACAGTGAAATGTTTGAAGGGTAAAATGTGAAATAAAGACACAGTTCTATAGGAAACTGTTTGCCCTGCCCTGGAGAGCAAAGAGAGGATTAGCTCCTGGTATTTCTGCTGCTGTCACCACTGCTGGGCCTTTGGTTCGTCAGCAGTTTTGGGAAGACACAGAGAGGTGTCACTGACCACAGCTTAGCACAGGGGTGGAGGCAAGCTTAGGAAAATCAGAGGTTTGCTTTGTAGGGCAAGGAAAATTGTCACAGTGCAGGAGCAGAGGTGGGAAGGAAAATCCTCTCTGGAAGGGGATTTGGGAGCTACTTTAGCTCCAGGAGATCTCAGGGCAGTACAAAATATTTTGGCAATGGTGGTAGCACAATGCTGAGCACTTGCCAGGGTGCCAGATGGACACAGTATGGACACAGAGCAGGGGGAAGAGCTGCTCCTGTGCTGCTGGAGCAGCTGTGCCTGGAGGATGAGTAGAGTGGAGGGAGACAAGCAAAGGAGAGAGTAGACTGATCAAGGGATGGATTTAGGCAAATATTAACATACTTCATGAAGATGTAGGTATTATTCTTAATTATTTATTGACCATCATGCAAATTGATGCCATCAGGGGAGGTTTAGGCTGAATATCAGGAAAAGGGTGCTGGGCACTGCCCAGGCTCCCCAGGGAGCAGGCAGAGCCCCAGAGATGCTCAGGGTGGGGTTGTTGGGGTGTCTCTGCAGGGCCAGGAGCTGAGCTTGACAGTCCTTGTGTGTCCCTTCTAAGTTCAGGACATTCTGTGCTTCTTAGTCTATCATTTTTGAAAGGATTTAAAAGACAGTAGGATTAGAAAGAAATTCAAAATAAATACTTAGAGTTGTATGCAGTGTCTTTTTTCAGCCATTTCTATACTGTCAAGGAAAATTATGCACAGAAGTTATTTAAACACTGTAGTTGGAAAGTGTTCCTATGGTAGTTCTCAGTCTTTGGAGTAATCTCCTGGGAAATCCTGAGCTCCAGTTCCTTGGGAGTCTTTAAAGAGAAAACCACTCAGTCTGTTCTACCTTGCACTCATGAGTGGGCTGGTGACACATTTTTTATCTCTGAATTTAAATCTTCTCCAGGGGCTCTGATTGCCCTTCCAGCAGATCTGTGCTGGCATGGCTGTAGCAGGGGGATGTGGATGGTCCTGATGAGGTGGTGACCACGTGGCTGGGGAACAGCATTCAGGAAACCATGGGTGTGAAGCCAGGATTGCACAGACAGCTTTGGACTGGGACATAGCTTGGGAGCTCTGGGTGAGCTGGTGTGTGTGCCACTGTGCTTTCAGGGATCTGCCTGGAACAGAACCAGAACCACTCTGGAGAGCCCCAGGTGCTCTCCTCGGGTTTCTCTGTTTGTGAGCCAGAACTGAGATGTGTTGCAGCAATCTGGGAAGTGACTGTGTGGAGTCCTGGTGTTTGTACCAGTTTGGTTTGCTGTACCTGGCTCTTATGGAGGTTTATACATTGCTGCTGTTGTTTTCCCAGGAAGTGATCCTTATTCTGTTGTGTCCTAACACCAGTAAGGAGTGACAATGCCAAACCCAGCTGCCAGCACTTGGGGAGGTCCTGGCTTTTAATGGATACCTCTTCCAGCTGGGCTGCTACAGCCTCTCCTTGCTTGATTATACCTAACTTCTCAAGTTTTGTTCCAAGATTTCAGGTATTTTATCCAGAGCTTTTCAGTGAATGAAGAAAATCAGTGTTGGATTGCACTTTTCGTGCTTGCACGAGACCAAAAAATTCCACAGAGGAAAGGAACCCTAGAAGACCCAGTGCTGATTTTGATGACTATTTAGTAAAATTTCCCCAAAAAGAAAACCATTTTTGCTTATAAATGAAAAACATTGACTTGCTGCTGTTACAGAAAACAGGAGATGCAGTTTTTAACCAAAATGGCTGTGAAGAAAGACAGCTTCACAAAGCCTGATGGAATTTTAATCCCTTCCCAGAATCCAAAATCTTTGCATTGGCAAATACCACCCGGCCACAATGGAAATATCCAGAGCCAGAGTAGCCTCAAACACAGAGCAGGGACCACAAGCCAGAGCTTGCAGTGAAACCAAAGATGTGTTAAATCAAGAGAAAGAAAACCTTTTTTTTTATTATTTTTTCTTTTGAAAGCAGTTAAATGATGACGAGAGCAAGGAAACATTTGCTTCACTCTTTCAGAATTTCAGTTCTGAAAGTTTCCTGTGGCTACCAAGGCTGAGCCTGGGGCTGGGAGAGGAAGCCCTGCTAATACAGAAATGGGAGTGGAGATGGCTCAGATGGATCATGCCCCAAACCAAGGAGCATACATGTGATTAACAACGTGGTGTTAAACCCAGCACAAGGTTTTAATGTTAATTAAAGGCTTTTGGAGTTTCCTGAGAGCATTTAAGTGCTGGATTCTTCTCTGTGCTACTGGAACCTGAGATTGCAGCTTGTGCACGTCATCCCTGCCTGTGGTATCTTCCACACCAGCTGGAGCTGGAGAGCTGGACTCTTTCCCTGGCATTTTGCTGTGTGTTCTTTGCACTTTGCCCAGCAGTTAATCATGTTCCTCCAGTGCCAGGGTTTGTCCTCCTCCCACACCTGGGATGGGGCAGTGGTAGAGCTCCTTTTGCTCACTCTGTGCTCGCTATCTCAGGGGAAAATGGAATCCATGACTTTGTGACTTCCAAGGAGCTGACCCAGAGCCCAGATGATGAGAAGTCATTTTGGCTTTCTGGTTTGGTCCTCCACTCTTTCTCCTGTTCGAAAGGAAACTGTGTCATTCCCCAGAAGTGCTGGTTGATTCATCTGATTCAGAAATCAGAAAGCAGGGATAAGTTAAAAACTGGAGAGAATTTTATGTCCTAAGTATGCTCATGCTGCTTCAATCACTGCTTGTAGCAAGAAAACCTGGTACTTCCAAGACCCTTGAAGTTCTTATTTACCTAAAAATTGAGGTATTTCATCAGGAAAAGAATCCTAAGTACTTGGCAATCTTACAAAGAGGGTGAGGACCCACGTTAGCCACATTGCCAGGCTGAGTTCCCAGCTTCAATCAGTTTTCTGGTCTTCCGTATAACAAGCAGAGAAAAGGGTTAAATTCTCAGTCAGAAGTTGGAGTATATTTGCATATAATTGTTTAATTATATTGAATTGAATGGCCCTTTGGAATTGTGCACTGAGATGTGTCTGAGAACGATGTCTTGGCTGAAAGAATAAGAAGCAAGATTTAAACAGATGGGAGGGAAATGTCACTTAACAACAGAAAGGTGCAGAACAAGAGCAGCTTAGGGGTTTAGGCCTAGGACTCAGAGCAAACCCACAAATGTGTCAGACTGGATATCAGGAAAGGTTCTTCCCTCCCCCAGAGGGTGCTGGCACTGCCCAGGCTCCCCAGGGAATGGTGACATTCCCGAGGCTGCCAGAGCTGCAGGAGCGTTTGGACAGCGCTGCCAGGGATGCTCAGGGTGGGGTTGTTGGGGTGTCTGTGCAGGGCTGGGGGCTGCCCTGCCTCATCCTGGGGGTCCCTCCCAGCCCAGGAGATTCGGTTTTCTAAGATTTGCTCTGAGGTGCTGACCAAAGGATTAGGGTTTTCTTTATTTTGTTGTTTTTATTTGGAGGGCACATAAAACATTTGTAAACCCAGCCAAAAATCCCGCTGGAACTGTTTGCTTTATCTTATCCTGTGTACAAGGATAAGTCTGTGTTGGGGGTTGGTGCAGGTACCTCTGAAGTATCAGGGAGGAAAGGAATTGAAGTTTGATCAGCATTGACTGGATGGTGAATTTTAAGGTCCTAAGCTTCTCCTTGACAGCTTCTCCTGGCATTAACCTGGAAGTATTCAGGCTTCAAAACATCTTTTGTGGATTTTAAGCAGAGTATTTTAGTCTTGTGCTGCTACTTTTTTTAGGTGTTAAGCTCAGTGATGAATACTGAGATTTTTTTTTTTACTTTAGGGAAAAAGGAGGAACATTGAAGAAAGTTTGGGTGTGTATAGTAGCAAATGCCAGGTGTTCTTTTTTGTGGTTGCAGCTTTTTTCTCAGGATAATGCCAGCGTTGTTGTTTTGCTGATTTACTTGGTGGTTTCCATTTAGAGCCAGCTCAAGACTGCAGAGGGAATTTTCTCTCTATCTTTGATATGTTCCTGTTTGTAAATCTTCGTAGTTTGGGTCATTGCTGTGACCAATAATAACTCCAGGGACTTGGCTGAGGAAATACTCCTTTCTAGCTGGATGCATCAAGTAATGAAGCCTTTCCATCCTCAGCATTCTACACCTTAGACCAGTGTAATTTGAGATAGTGGCAGGACACCCATTTCCTCCTTCACTGACCTGTCAATTGGAGTTCTGCTAATGGAATTGTTTAGATAATGTGTTCCCATTTTAAAGTACACAATCAATATAAAAATACAGAGTGAGATTATGTACTCTAAATGACATCTGCTTTAAGCCTGGTGCTGCTTAAGATACTTTGCATCTGTAAAATTCTGCAGCTACCTGTCCTGGATAAATTGCATGGAAAGAGGTACTGGACTTTGTAAGCTCTTTTTCCAGAAAGGTGGTAAGATTATTTTCCTGGTTATGAAGCACTGGACACGTGGGAATCACGTTTTCTTCTGTTGCAGATCACAGAGGCCTTGTTGAAGGAAAGAGATAAGCAAGCAAAATGGAATGGGATCCCCTTGCTGTTGCAGAAGCTGTATGAGCACAGCCACCCAAACAGCGACTTCTCTCAGTGCCAAAGCATCCTAAAGGTACTGGCTGCACCCTTCTTCCTAAAGCTTGAGATAATTTTGTTGTGGCTTTCTTTAAAGTCTACTGTGATCATACTCTGTTAATTTTTTAAGCTGTCTGCATGATGGTATCTGTCCAAAATTGGCTGGTAAGTAAGAGCTGGGGATGTAGGTAATGATTAGTCAACAGATAGTGGAAGATAATTGTGTTTATACTGATGAACAATTTTCTTTTTGAACCATCTCTTTATTTTTTCCCTACATGCAGGAAATTTCTCCACTCCTTTCGATGGAAGCCATGGTTTATGTCACTGAAGACAGAAAAGCTGCTCAAGAGTCCAGTTTCCCAAACACGTACACCTTTGACTTGTTTGGAGGAGTCGATGTAAGTGTGCTTTGTCAGTACCAAAAGATGTGCATGATACTCTTCCCACTGAAAAATCTCTTCAGGGAGGTCTGTGAAGCTTCTAAATGCAAGCTACAGAATGACTTTGCCAATTTGATGTTAAGCATTAGAATTGTGCCACTTTTTGTTAATCAAAATAGGAAAAGGGTGTATTTTTCAAGGTATTGCATCCAAAGTAAGGTGTTTTGGTTTTGTATGATATAGAATACCTGGCTATTTCTTTAGTCAGCCTGTTTTTATCCTTAAAAAAGATTAGACCTTTAGTTTTGAATGAAGACACGAATCAAATAGTTTCTGGTTGTGAGATAAAATAACACAACTAGTATTGGAGCAGTGAAAATCTCCTTTAACACTGGGGGATCTGTGACAGTTTAAGCACTCCAGGGCTCTGTCTTAGCCAGGTTGTCTGTGTTTATTGCTTCATCTGTGGCAAAGTTTTTTAAACAGAACGAGAAGGTTTCTGTGGACATTCTGGCAATTTATCATTTTGTTTATTTGCTTTAATTCTACATTGCACAAATACCCATTTGCTCAGTTTTATGGTGCCCTACTCTGGCTTTGCTTTCATTAGAAATGCATGATTTCTATTTTCCAGTGAACTAATTGACACTCTTTTTATTTAGTTTAACTAAACAGATTTTGCTATTTATTTCTTGTCACACTCATCTTGCTTTTACTTAAAGTGCTGTTTATGTTGTTTTGAAATGAACACTGGTTTAGTTGCTGCTGTCAGTTGAGGGCAAAAGCCTTCAGCTACCCAAGCAAATGAGAACACTATAAAATGTTTTAAATTTCTCTTATTTTTAAAGGGGAATAGTGGTACTTCTGTAGAAATTATTTTAACAAAGTGCACAGAATCTGTGTGTGTTGGGGACAAGTTTTTGTTTTGGTTTGGTTGGTTGGGGCTTGATTGTTTTTTTTCTCCTTGGGCTGGAGATGGTGAATATCAGATCCACTGTAATTACCTGGTGCTATGGTCAGAGATTTGGCTGATAGAGGTGGGTTTAATGTAATCAGAGGCAGTCATGGAAGCCAGTGCTGTGTGTTTTCAAAAATCCTGCTCTGGGATTTGATCTGCTGGTGTGTGTGTGCCATGTGCTGATTTTATGTTGCAATATTTTGAGCTGACATGAGTAGTTCTAAAGGACACTCAGTTTGCACTGTACTCTCTAGGCTAGTGTGTGAGAGTTAAAATATTTTTGGATCCTGACAGCCTTTAACGTCAAGGAAGAACAAAACCAGCCTGGTGGCTCCTCCCTTTATATGAATCCATGTAAAATAAGATCTGAGAGTGCAAATACACAAACCTCATGGGTTTTATACCTGAATGTAACCCCATCCCAAGAAACACGATCTCATAACTCCCTTTCTGCTCCTGCCTCTGGTGAGAGGCAGAAAACACAAGAATTAAAGCATAAACCCCAAACTTTGAGGTATGCATTCTCTTCCTAAAACACAAGCCATTAATATGAGATCTGTATTACTACAGTCATTTTTCTCTACCCTATTAATGCTACAGCTGCTACTATAAATAATACTAGAAAATGTATATTCCTCTTAAAAGTTGCCTATTTATTATTTATTTGTCAGTGCTTTTAGTGTAGCCTCCAGTGATGTCAGGTAGTTTCCTCTGTGTCTGGATCAGTAATTCATTAAAAGAATGGTGATGTTAAGACGAGACTAATAGATGAAGTTTTAAGCTCTTAAGTATCTTGTCACTTGGCACTGACTGGGTGATGCCTGCATTGCTGTTAACAATTTTAAACTGAATTTTAAAACCAGCAGCATTTGCAGTGGTTCTTACAGAAGTCATCAGTTCCTTCTGTTTGCCAACTTACATTTTTAAATCAAGTGCTGTTTTTTCAAATGTTTTAAGCTAAACCAGTGATACAGACTAGAGCAACTAAAGATCAGTTCTACATCAGTCAGAACCACAGTCTTGTTCTTGGAAGGCTGATTGTTACATTCCTTAAATAGAAACATGAATGTAAGGAAGGCTGATTGTTACATTCCTTAAATAGAAACATGAATGTAAATATACATACAGGGTCCTGTACACAGGCAGTGGCTTTTTGGTGCTGAGATAAAATCTGGAGCTTCTAAATTCTGTCTGGACCTGAAATGTTTTTGAAGCCCAGCAAGATTTAGGGAAAGCCTTTGAAAAATTTGCATCTCTTTGCAAATTATTGCTAAAGATTCCTTATTTTAAGAGATATGTGATCACCATCCTTGATGTTATCTGGGGGCATGTGAAATGACATTCCTTGCAAGCTCAAATTCTTTAACACTTGCCAGTGGGAGATTATTTTGTACAGCTCTTACTGTTTCTTCAGAGTAAATGCAGCTATTATTTGTCATTGTGGTTTTTGACACCAATGGGGGTTTGATTGTAGAGCCTTTATTATTTACCTCTGTGACTTCAGCAGAGACAGGTTTGGGTTAGTCACTGGTAAATTATTTGGTTATTTGTATCTCAGTGATCATTCCCTTAATTATTTGTCTTATTTTTACAGCTTTTAGTAGAAATTCTTATGAGACCAACTCTTATTACACAGAAAAAGAAGCAGAAAAGTAAGTAAATAGGTGGTTTATCTCTTTTCTTTTCCCCAATTTTGCCTGGTGTTTCTGTTTCAGGCAGAAATTGTTCTATTTTTCTGTTATTCTCTTTCCATCCCAGCAATTTTCTGTTGATTCATTTAGGAGTGAATCATTGGTTTCTTTGTTCTCCATGGTACTGATTGGTGCTGGGATTTGGGAGAGTCACCTGTTTCTGGCACAGCTCCGGAGATTCACGCACTCAGCACAACACACTTGACTCAAAGCACTAAATCTGCAATCATGGGAAGCTCTTATTGTTCCTGTGGCTGCAGCTACAGTGAAAAATTATTAATAATAAGCCACAAAACATTGTCTATGTAATGGGAGCTACAGAGATTGTGAGATGAGTAGCTCAGGAAAGCAGCACGCTTTTTGTTATGTGAATACTCATTTCCACATTGCTGTAAGGAGACAGGGTGCAGTGGCTTCAGCTCAACTTTCCTGCTGGAGCAGCTTGGCTGCAGTGTTTTCATTTCCTCTGTTTGGGATTCTGCTGGTTCCCTGAGCCCTGCTGAGGGAAGGGAATGTCATGGTGCACCCTGTGCCTGACAGCCAGGGAACTTCAAAGGTGAAGTGATTTGAACTGGAGCTTTAGGCAATTGGAGGTCTGTACTGCAAACATGTTCTAAATACTAAAATGCTGTGGTAAAGCAGATTGAAAGTTTTTCAATGCAGTCGAGGTGCTGAGAAAACAAGCATGAGTTTCCAGTGGAGAAAACTGTATGAACTGTCATTTTTTCTTCCCCATACAAAAAAAATTTATCATGTGAACAGGCTGGGTATAGAGTATTTCTTGTAGCTTCTATCCCATATTTGCATGTATGCTCTGAGCTGGCAGCCTGAAATTGTCACCCATCCCATAGCTCTGTGTCCCTTCCACGGGCCCTGGTGCTCCTTGGCAGGGAGTGGCTGCTGACTGTCTGCTCTCTGCTTTGCAGTAAGTGATGACCTCATCAAGGACTGTTTAAGCATACTGTACAACACCTGTATATGTGTAAGTACAACTCTTCTGGTCACTTTTTACATGTGCTACTTGATAAGACAGCAAACAGACTCTTTTAAGTGTAACTTAAACTTATTCTGAAGCTTTACATCAATATTCCTTCAGTTAAATACAGGATCACTCTGTATTTTGATGTGTTGCTCAAATAATTTGTTTTCTGAGGTGCATTGTCAAGCTTAAGTTCCCTTGTTTGGATCTTTGTCTGTGTGTTTCCATAGGAAAGCTGTGCCAGCCTTTGTTATGTTCCAGCTTAAAATCTGAAGCTGGGAATGGATGCCTGTTAAGCCCAGCTACAGCTGGTCTTATTCAGAATTGAGGCTGGCAAAAGGTTTTTAATTTGATCCTGCAACTCCATGTGCTGGATTTTAGTTCAGTTCAGTCGTGGCAGAACAGTTCAAGGGAAGGTGCTGGGTTAAAGGCATCTAGAAATACCTTGTCATTAAAATCCTGAATCTAAAAGCAAAGGCCTCAGATTATGCATGCAAGGAACATCCTCAGGATTGTTTACTTCATCACACACCTCATTATTCCATAACCTAGGGAACATTGTTTAACAAAAATTTTTAGAAGAGCCAGTTAGTGGCTTGGAGCTGTTCCAAAAATATCAGTCTAATCTCCAGAGTTTGAGTCTTACTAGATCATATCTCACTGATAAGGCTCTGTGTACACATGGGAGGGGGAAGAGAGGGAACACTTTTTCCTTGGCTTGGATGATTTATTTTTTTAACTGCAAGAAATGCAACTTTTGCAAACTGAGAATAGCATGATATGCTAAAAAAGAAGTTTTCAATTTCTAGACTAGCTGCTCTGTTTTAATTCAGTTTGGTATTACTGCTGGGAGTGGATGAGAAGTGCCCAGGATCACAGAAATGGTCTCTGGGCAATATTAGCCTTTTTTATGCTCATCTGTAAATATTGGGGAATTATCTTTACTAGTCTGGTTCTGTGGGCACTGGGAATATGTCAGTCATGGATAAGACACAGTTTTGCATGCAGTGAGGATGTAGTTGTGAGTTGCAGGAAAGCCTGGCTATGCTCTCAGCAGAACTCAGTGCATGAAAGGCAGCCTTAAACTTCAGTCCTAAACTCAGCCTGCCTTTAGGGTTCATCACCCCGTTCAGTTAGGCCAGTGCTTGATCTGGGTTGCTCAGACAAAGCAGAGCAGAGGGTTTGGGAGCTGCTGTGTGTGCAGCCCCTGGCATGGAGCTGGTCACAGTTTGTCTGGCAAAGCAGAGCCAGGCCCTGTGGTGTGTGCCCAGGCAGGCAGGGCTGGCTTTAGACTGAGACCAGGAACAGCTGCCTTGGGGTGAAGCCTCTCGTCCTGGCAGTGCTGCCAGCGCCACGTTGACTTCAGACAGGGACACGAGATGGTTTTGGTTGCCACAAACACAGGATTTCCTGGTTTCAGGAGCAGCTGGCTCAGCACCACATCATCTGTAGGGCTGTCCTGCATGTGCTGTGCCATGTGGCTGCTCGCTGGGGGCTCTCACTGGCTCTGTGTGTCATTTCCAGACGGAAGGAGTCACAAGGCGGCTGGCAGAGAGAAACGACTTTGTGCTGTTCCTGTTTACACTGATGACAAACAAAAAGACATTCCTACAGACTGCAACGCTCATTGAAGATATCCTGGGAGTTAAAAAGGTTAGTCACTGCTTTCTGAATACCATGTGTATGGCTTTTCAGCCCAGTGGAGGCAAGAGGGCTGTTTATTTGAAGAGTTGCTGAGGATAGTCCTCTAAGCTGCCATTCTCACTTCTTGTAGCTTATTTGAAACCTGCCTGTTCACAGTGATAATTAACTTCAATCACTTCTCATGAAGAAGCCAAACCCTGTGCTGTCATACTTGTAGTGCTTTTATGCTTTTACCCAGTTCAGAGGATGATGGGAACTGTGTCCCCATGACCTGAGTACCTCTCTGTCATTAAGGAACAGCCAGAATTACAAATAAAGAATATGAACCTCATATAAATTCCGTTTTCATCCTTGCCTACTGATTGTATCTCACATACTTTACTTATCTTCCTCATATCTGGGAGGCTTCCTGTATTCCTGGGCATTTGTCACCTCTTGGAGAAGTTGTAGGCTAGGGACACAGGGCTCTTAAATCTTCTGCACAAACCTGCTTATTGAACTTATTTACCAGCATCATTGCAGCTCAGTGCTCTGATGTGATGCAAGTGAAATACTTGAGGTGTAACCTTGGGAAAACCTTGATTGGGAAGTGTCTGTGTACATTTTGTGGAGAAGGCCAGGAGTCTGTAATTTGGTACTTTATTATTTAGAATAAGATGGAGGTTAATGTACTTCCTGAAATAGGAAAGAAGCTTAGTTTATTTGAACAAAAATGTGTTTTTTCTGAAAGCTCTTTTCAGCATCTTTTTATTAAAAAGAACTTCTTGTGAAAAGACTGAGAAATAATTTAGAAATTCTTACCTGTGAGTTTCAAACAAAAGACAGGTTTGGAAAACAAATTTGACTTCTAATACCTAAACATAATTTATGTATTAAATTAGGTTGTGGTTTTGTGCGTTTTTTAGTTCAAAGAGTCCCCTAAATTTTTTGTAAATAGAAAACTAGTATTTAAAATGTGGCTATCTGTACTTCTGGAGTTGCTAAGCCTGACAGCAGTTGTAAATCCCAGCTAAGACTGGAATAACCCAGAGAGCTCCCCAGGGAGGATCTGCCTGTGTTCACTTACTGACCATCACGTGTGACTGAGCTGGTGTTGCCTCCTGCAGGAAATGATCCAGCTGGATGATATTCCCAACCTGGCCAGCCTGGTGTCCAGCTTTGACCAGCAGCAGCTGGCCAACTTCTGCAGGATCCTGGCTGTCACCATCTCGGAGCTGGACACAGGCAGTGATGACAAGCACACACTTCTGGCCAAAAATGCCCAGCAGAAAAAAAACTTGGGCCCTTCCCGAGCTGAAATTAATCAAGGTAATTGCTGTGCTATGAACAAACCAGAATTATCTCAGCAATGTCTAAAGTTTTCCTCTCCTCAATGTCACACAGTGTTGTTTCTGAAAGATACTGAAAGGGTTGTGTCTTACAAAGCATTTTTCTTGATTCACTCCCCTCAGATTGTTTTCTGGAAACAATGTTTCATGTTAGTGAAACTTTATAGCTTTTGGTTTCAAATGGTGTTGCAAATGAGGTGGGTTAATTTCTGTCAATTCAGCACTCTCTGAGTGGTTTAAAATAATTGGATTTGTTTTCTGTGTCTCAGCCACATCCATAGACTTCCCATTAGAAGCTCTCAATAATTCTGTGTCCTCCATAAAATAAGAATTCCTGAACTAAGCTGCCTGCAGTGTGGTTGCTGTTGGAGCAGTTCCTTCTCTGATTTTATCTGATGTTGTCCTGAACAGGATATCTTTAGCAAAAAGAGAAGTGTGTTTATTATTAATTATGTTGCCCAGTGTTATCAAACCAGCCTTGGAAATCTGTGGTGCTGATCTCAGCCTTAACTTTGGGCACAGTGCAGCTGTCCTTACTTTGCTGAGTACTTCTCAGTGCAGAAGTCTTGTCTAGAAGGATGAGTAGGGATTGAAAAAGTTAAAAGTACCATCAGATACAGAATCTGCTGTTTTCAGTTCTTACTGTGTGAAAAGCTTTTGGGCTTCTGAAGCAGATATTTGCATAGGCCCATGACAAGCAAATGTTTAGCTAATCATTTTTATAGGCACAATCAGAGACTAACTCTAAGGCTCTATAGGATATTCTATTTTTTAAATTTTATCAGGGAGCCTGTTCTTTCAGAGATGCAACTCCCTCATGTAATGTTCATGGCCAAATTCTTTGTCCTTTTTTCCTTGCCACCACAAGTGGAAAGTGAAGCTTTAGCCATGTATCTTTAATAAACAGGTCCTGTAATTAAGTTGTTCTTGAGGGCAAAATGCACCTCCCCAAACATTTTGCAGAGCAGTGACTTCTGTCCTTGCACTGCTCTTGCTAAGGGTGCGATGCCTCCGTCAAAACCCTCACACCTGGGGTGTGCAAAAATGCAGTGTATGTCTGGTAGAACTCAAAGTACTTCGTACTCCTGTTTCTTCTCTTAGCAGGGTAATTCTCTCTAAGGTTATGAAATTTATTTAACTGTGGCCTAAGAACAGTGGTACTGAGATATGAAATGAAGGTGTTCTCCACCTGTTCTACTCCATGAGGAGCTAATCCAGGAACCTAGTACTCGAGAAGCTGTCAGCTTTCCTCCCTGCCTCTACAGGGAGCCAGTTCAGTCACTGCAGACCAACACCACAGGAGGGAAATTAAAGAGGAAAGGGGAGGTGGAGCTGCCCTTTCCAAAGGCTGCTGCTTTATTTCTGCCAGCTTGGTTTTCAGCTAGATCAGTTCCTTGATAAGACTGGAGAACAACACTGAATTATTCCTGGGATATGGATGCTCTCTTCCAGTCTTTAACAACAGAGTGCACTGAATTCTTCCATCTTCAGGTCTTTTTAACCAGATCTTTTTAACCATACACTTCTGTATTCCTAAAGCAGATGTGCTGGTACCTTGTGGTGATCTTAAACTGTAATAAAATTATTTCTCTTTTTTTTTTTTCAGCTACACTTCTGAATATTCCAGGCTTCATTGAGCGGTTGTGCAAACTGGCCACACGCAAGGTGTCTGAAACAACAGGGACTTCCAGCTTCCTGCAGGAGCTGGAGGAGTGGTACACCTGGCTGGACAATGCCCTCGTGCTGGATGCACTGATGAGAGTGGCAAATGAAGAGGCAGAGCAGAGCAGTACAGGTACCTGGCTTGCATCCCTCCACCCACCAGCAGCTGATGCATGTTCAGCCTTTCTCAGGCTTTGCCACGTGTTCCTTTTCCTTTCATCTGGTCCTGATTCCCCTTTCCTTGCATGGAGGACTCACATATCAACAGTGAGGTCTGACTTCAGTTTTGTTCTCATGTAGCACTGATTTTTTTTACTGAATTAAAATTAGCCAAAGGAGAGATCCTCCAGCAATGTGTGCCCTTTGCATGCCTAGCTAACACTGAGGTGCTGTGCATCCTCAGCCCTAACCTCCTCTAGAGTGTTTGAAATAACCCTCCTGAGGTAAGTGGCTTCACCAGCATTTTAGTCTAAAACTTTGGCTCATGATTTTGGATTCAAATGCTTCACACCAAGCAAGTGGCCCCTTCTCTATAAAGGAAAGGTAGTTCCAGCTAAATGGAAGAAGTTAATTAAATAATTGTTCCAGTGGAAGTGTTAATACAACCTTAGGAAAATCATTTGCAGCATATGTGTGGTTTGTTTCTTCACCCTTTGGTATGACAAAAATGCAGTGTATGTCTGGTAGAACTCAAAGTACTTCGTACTCCTGTTTCTTCTCTTAGCAGGGTAATTCTCTCTAAGGTTATGAAATTTATTTAACTGTGGCCTAAGAATAGTGGTACTGAGATATAAAATGAAGGTAGATTTAATAGTAAGTGCTTGTGATAATCTCCCATCTACTTTTATTACCTTTCTGCCATACTCTGGTGCAGTAGTCTGTTAATTCATTAGGTGAGCCTACTTATTTTTGGGATATGCTGCCATTTAGTTCATTCTGGGAAAAGAATTTTAGAAATCTGATTTTATCTCTTCTGAATTTTCAGCTATATTTTTCTCTACCATATAATTCAAATTGGTTATTTGCTGTACGTCACTATTTTTAGTTAAGAAGAAAATTCCAGCAGATGTGCTGCTCCTGCATCTGCAGTGTTCAGTGTAAAAGTAACAACTGTAACAAATCCTTTGCTGTTGAAGCTGCCTCAGTCTCACAGCTTTGCCATCTTTTTCAGAGTCTTCAGATGAGAGTGGACTGGCCAACACCTCCACAAGGACACAGCTGCCCCAGTCCATGAAGATCATGCACGAGATCATGTACAAGCTGGAGGTGCTGTATGTTCTGTGTGTGCTGCTCATGGGCAGGCAGAGGAATCAGGTGAGCCCCAGTGGATGCTCCCACTCACACTTGGTGTCTTCTTAAACCTGAGTGCTCATGAATGAGGTCGTGGACACAGAAATGCCAGGGCAAAGCTCAAGGTACAGAGCTGGGCAGTCCCATCCTGGCAGCCCTGTCCAGAAAACAGGCAGAGTTTCACTGGGAGCAGCTAGGGCAGAGCTGGTCACACCCACTGCTCTGCAGAGCCTCTGCTCTGTGCAGGAGGGCTGCAGCAGGATGCCTCCTGTGTGAGGTGTGTGGTACCTGCATGCTGCAGGAGCTGCAGTCAGGTGTTCTCCTCCCTCCTGGTGACCAGTTTGGATGGAGCTCCTTCAGGCCTTACCCTTCTTTGGCTGCTTTCACTTTTGGAAATGCTCTGGATGATTTTTGCAGCATATTGCCATGACTTGGCAAAGTGTGAGCATGCTATTAAACTCCCAGCTGGGAAGATGCACTTCAGTGCTGTCTGCACTGGTCACCGCCTGGAAATCCCACTCATATGTTCCTTTGCCTTTCTTCCTTTTGAAATTAAAAAAAAAATTGTTCCCTGCCTCACACAGGCTTATGAAGAACCAGGCACTGCAACTTGGCTGTGGTTTGATTTAAATGGGTCAAAAGCAGGTTGTGAAGGGAAAAGCAAAGCAATCGTTG
This sequence comes from Buphagus erythrorhynchus, assembly GCA_013400855.1. NCBI lineage: Eukaryota > Metazoa > Chordata > Aves > Passeriformes > Sturnidae > Buphagus > Buphagus erythrorhynchus. The sequence continues at coordinate 19,915 of VZTT01001196.1, forward strand.
GTGCAGTTTTGACAGGTTTCCAGCTTTGGCAGTCTGCTCAGCTCAGCAGAGCTTGGGAGGGCAGGGGCATTCAGATGTCCTGGACACTGGGAGAGCCAAATTGGTGTGAGTTATTGAAAGGCTGTTGTATTAGGGAGGAGAGGCTGTGTTGTGGGCAGGGGTTGGAGCACATTTATCTGGAGTATTTTGTTCTCTGGTAGTAACCTCTCAGGGTGTCAGTCACAAACACTCCCCAAGGCAATCTCCTGAGTCTCTTAATCTGAATACAGGTGCAGTTGTAGCTCAGTTCCAAACAACTGACCTGTTTCCTCTGAACCTGCAGCAGAGCTTGTGGACTTCCCATCCCTGGAAATGTTCAAGGCTGGGGCTTGGAGCAGCCTGGTCTGGTGGAAGGTGTCCCTGCCCATGGCAGGGGAATGACATGGGCTTTAACATCCCTTCCATCCCAAACCATCCTGGGATTCTGTGATTCTAAGCAGACACTTGGCATGAAGAGAAGCAGATTCTGCATAAGAGGAAGCAGGGGGAACCAGTAATTCTTGCAGAAACCACAGTCACTACCATAAACAACTCCTGATCCTGTTGTCATTCCTTTTAGAAATGCTGTTTCTGTTAGGCATGAAATAAAAGGTAGACAAAGCCCAAAACATAACTGAAACTACCAGAACATGGATCTATTAGAACTTTTTCTTTTCCATTGTATCAAGGCAGATAATTCATCCCTGCCTGAGTTCCCCACAAGAATGCAGGTTTATAGATACTGCAGAAACTGCTGGCAGCCTACACTCATCCTGCTGCTGCTGGAGGTGCTGGATTCCTTCCCTCCCTGGCTCACTTCTGGTGTGTTCCTATCAAATGTGACAAGGCAAAAACTCTGCTGCTGAAGCTAGCTTTGAAGATGAATTTATGTTTTAATTTCCTGAGAACACAACTCTCATCCTTCATCTGCTATTTCTGTCCCTGTGCAAATGGAGAAACTAAGGATAAACTGGCCTGCAGTTCACTTCTTCCCAGGACTGGAGTTGAATTCTTGAATGATTCGAGTTACTGCATTCCCAAACACTTCTTGTCCAGAGCCAGGGGTTTTTTTGTTTGTTTGTCTTAGGGTTTTTTGTTTTGTTGTTTGTTTGCTTGTTTGGGGGGGGGTTGGTTTGAGTTGTTTTGTTTGTCCTCTTTATTTTTTGTGAAATCTTCTGCCTTTAAAACACATGCTACATCTTTCATTCCTTAATCTGCATGAGACTTGTGTGGCAGATGTGAATCTCCTGCCTTTCCTGAGAGCCCAGCAGAGGAAGGACTAGAGCTGAACTCTTCTCCATGGGAAGCTCTGGAATGCAGGCACAGCAGTGTGCAATAGCACTCTCACACAAGCATTTCAGCTGCTTTTTGGTCTCTTTTCTGTGAAGGAATAAAAGCATAGGATCTGTGGTATGAATCTGAGCAGCCAAAGGACTTGCTGGTTTTAGATTGGATTCATTTTGCATAGAATTTTATTAAGGGCATCACAAACCTGCTTTAGTCTGCTGTAATAATAGACATAATGATCTGGCATTTGCTTGAAGCAAGGTGCAGCCTCCCAAACTCAACCTGTCCCCAAATGAATCTCTGAGTCCTTGGTTTAAACTTGACTGCTGGCTAATTTGCATAAATTGATAACTGTGGAAGCAGTGACTTGGCTCCTCCTGTTGCCATGTTGGGGATGATCTCACCCTTAGGAATAAGTGGTGTTTCTCTGCAGATCTGGACCTTTGCTGCCTTCTCATTATGGCCACACCCTAAATTACTTTCCTTATGTATTTTTCTAAGCTGTCTTGCATGTCTGTATTGTGGTGAAGAGCCATCAGCTGATTTCCTTGCTCCTGCTGTAGGGAGCCACACTGTACACACAGAAACTCAGGTTAGCAGAGACAGTTTTAGTGTTATGAAAGCAACAGAGCAATTCCTGTGAAGCTGGATGGCAGCAGGAAAAAGCCTAAGTAGCTTGCAGGTTGAATATAGAGCAGGGATTGTCTTGGCATCCACAGGCAGAGTAATTGTAATGAGTTTGGGTTCTGGGAGGGAGAGTGATGCAGAGGCAGTGATGTGACTGAGGAGCTCAGTCAGGTGAGAATTCAGAGCTGAGCAAACCAAACAGCACAGATGTGGAATCTGAGTCATTTGGAAAGGAGCAGATTCAGGAGTTAAGACTGAGTATAGAGAGTTCTTCTTTAGTGAGGATTGAGGCTCTTGCAGGCAGCTCACACACTTGGCTTCCTCCTGGAGTGCCTGTGCCATGGAGGGACAGGGGCACTACAGGGAGCACTTTGTTCAGAGACATTCCTCAGAGCTTGCTTTTGTGCTAAACCAAAGTGTCCAAGAGTGTTGCAAAATAATGGAGCAGCAGAGGACTCCAAGCTCAGCAATCTGTCAGGGCAGGGTGGGTGGGGTGGGAAGGAGCTGAATGCTCCTCAGGTGTTGATTTGAGGTGTTCAGCAACAAGAATGTGATTTCATAAAGATGGGAGAGCAGGTGGCTACAGCCAAGAGGAGAGCAAAAAGCCATTCCNCCTCAGGTGTTGATTTGAGGTGTTCAGCAACAAGAATGTGATTTCATAAAGATGGGAGAGCAGGTGGCTACAGCCAAGAGGAGAGCAAAAAGCCATTCCTGTGTTGCAAACTAGAACTAAAACCTGTAAAAGAGCATCAGCTTCAGATATTTTGATTCATTCAGGTATTTGAGTAAATAGAGCAAAGTAGATTGATCTGCTTGAAATGCTGCTGGTCTGGATCTTGGGACAAGCTGGGGTATTTTTAAGTGATTTTGTTTGTTGATTTTAAGGTACATGTCTATTACTGGGGCATGTAATTTTTTGCAGAATGTTGGACATTCCAGTCATGTGGTTTTCAGTCTCAAGGATTAATGCTTGTCCTAGGCCTACAGCTGATAAGAATCCCACTTTCTATTTCCCTTAGTTCTCATCTTCTAAATTCCTTACATCACAACTATCCCAGCTTGGACAGAAGGTATTAAACAGCTGTTCACACCAAAATTATTAGCTTTTTTATGTGAATAAAGAAGATGTACCAGGCAGACTGATAAATGAACCTGAGCAATTTGACATTTTTTTTCTCTAAAGCTCAGCATCTCTTTAACCTGGAGGAGCAGTGTGGTGTGGTTGTGTTACTGCTGCCCTCTGCTCAGTACTCCTGCTCAGGTCACATGAACAAAACCAGTATTGATGGGTTTTGTTGTCATCAGAGGCCTGCCTGAGCTGCAGTCGTGTGTGTGGAGAGGGAAAGGACACATGGGGGGTTGAGTGGCTGCAGAATATCCCCAGCTCAGCTCTTGGGTGTAGATGCATTTTCAGTGTGCTGGCAGTGATGTCCTGATGCCCAAAGCTGCTTCCAGAGACACACTGGTTAATTGAAGCACTGAGGAAGAGCTTTATCCCAAAATGTCTCTTTTCTATCCATGTCCACCAAGTGGAAACTGCTGTGATTAACACAAACTTGCTGTTTGATGCAAGAATTCACATCCTTTTGTCAGAGAATGACATCATTGTGCCCAAACTGCATTAAATCTGTGCTTGAGGCTGGAGCAGACCTGTTTGTACCTCTCTTGTTCCCCAGGTTCATAAAATGATAGCGGAGTTCAGGCTCATTCCTGGCCTCAATAACCTGTTTGACAAACTCATCTGGAGGAAGCACTCTGCCTCAGCCCTGGTTCTGCATGGACACAACCAGAACTGTGACTGCAGCCCGGTGAGGAGCTTCTGCAATTCTGTTCACAATTCAGTTTCATCCTGGCACACGGTTCTGAGGAGCTGTGCTGAGTAACTGGATGTTTGTATAATCAATGACTTGAGATGTGGCATTCAGATTTTGGGGGATTACTGATTTCACTGAAGTCTATCCTTGGCTCATGCTAGCAATTTAGCAGAGCCAGTTCAGCCTCTCCCCTCTCTCCGAGTTCATTTGTTGATTTTAAGGAACGTATCCATTTTGGGAACTGAGAAAGGAGTAAATTTCTGGACCCTGGAGGCCAGAGGTAGAAGACAATCAAAATTCAAAGAAATGATACCTAGGAGAGGCACAAAGTACAAATTGTGCCACAGTCAGGTTTAGGGGGGTTGGGTTTTGTGTTGCACTCTTCATATGTTTTTTCTTTCCAAACCTAGACATTCTGAATTGATCAATACAATTCTAAGCTTTTTTGCCTTTGCAGAGAGAAGGAATTATTACCTGTTATGTGCATAGGCTTGGAGGCAATCTCCACTTCTATTTTGGGAAGTGCAGCCTCTCCATTTTATGCAGGTCACTTGCTCTGCTCTCCTAAGGGCTTTGATTCAGAAAGGTTTTCCATGCAGCTGTTTCATGCTAGCTTGGTAACTAATGATAGCCAAAAATACTAAAGCAATAATGCTCTTTTTACCATTCTTGTCTCCTTTTAGGACATTACTTTAAAGATACAATTCTTGAGGCTTCTTCAGAGCTTCAGTGACCACCATGAGTGAGTATGAGAAGCTGTGGTGGGTTGTGGCTTGGTGCTGTTTGCCTGGTTGTGGTTCCAGGTGTCCTGGGCACAAGGCAGGCTCCACGTGAAGGGAATGTTGTGCTGTCCCTAAACTTCATGTTCCTTTCAGCTCTTGCTGAAACAGCCTAGGAATTTGCAGTGTGCTGGGCATGTCTGAATGTGTCTGGTGTGGTTAAATCCAGCCCATTTTGTCTCATGTTGAAATGAGTTGAAACATGCACAGGATGAGTTAACACTTTCTGGCTGAAGGAATGAGAAGGCAGCTTTGCTCTTTTTCTGCCTTCTCCCTGAGAGCTGACAGTGAGCCAGGGAAATAGGAAGTTTCTCTCTACCTTCAAAAGGCATCCTTAGGAAAACTTGGGTCTGCTGGAGTAGTTGGAGAGGTGATGCAGTTTGCTTAGGGTTAATGCTGTGCTGCTGGTACAGAGGTGTTTGTGACTTGTGGAATTGCATGCTGCATTCCATCAGTGTCCTGTTGCTCTCCTTCAGTCCTGGAAGATGATGTCCACTTCTTTACAAACCCCTGTGTTTGAGGCATGTTGCACTTCAGGTGCTGCTCATTGCTAGAGCCAGGCTGGGATTTTTGTGCAGGATTTTAGTCCTGTAGGATAGATTTCAAATATCAGCCTCTTTGATTGTAGAATACTAGCTTTGGGAATGGGGAGCTGCTGGACAGGCAGGGAATGCTGACCTATTGTAAATCCTTCATGCAAGACAGTGTTTGCCTGGGAATTGCTTCAGATTTTCCAATAAAATCTCTGCAGGTGATGTTACTACCTAAGTGGCTGGTACAAAAGATCTCAGGCTTGTCTGAGCAGAAAACAGCTCCCAGCTGCAACATTTCAGCAAGTGGAATGTGTGAAATCTGTTTGGGGGGTTTAAATAACTACATGAACTTTCTGTGAAATCACAGATAAGCAGTGTTAACCGAGGACGAGATGAGAGCAAATTACTTGTATGCTGATATTTCACTGATATTAATTCAGTGAAATTGTGTCCAAACCAGACTTGCAGAACTGTTTATTGCAAGGAGAGAAGGGCTCTGTTCTCATTGCAGAAACCTGTTCAATCTTTACACAAAAGCCTCAGTGAGCACTAACCTGATGACAGTGTTGGAAGCAAAAGGAGCCTCACACTCATCCCTGCATCCTCTGCTCCCTGAGCTTTCCTGAAAAGGAATCTTTGCTGTCTGATTTTGAACACTTGGAAGCAGAAAGGGAGCACACTGCCCTTGGGCAAAGGGAGCCCCTGGACTACATTTCTACTCTGTCAGATTTATTCTCCATTTAGTTCACTTTACAGACAAAATAATTTATTTTCATTATAAAAAGTTCAATATTTGATAAAAAATTCATGCATATTCCTGGGGTTTATATCCATTTTTATTTGGATCTTTACATTTCATGATGTTTTAAATATTTCCAGGGTAAAGTTTGTTCAGATGATCAAATGCCAGGATGACTGAGTCCTTTTTTGCAGTTTCTGCTTTCTTACTTAGAAAGAGATTTATTACTTAAAGGGAGCAATCACGATAGGGTGGAGAAAAACTTCAGGCTGTGAAAAAGTTTGCTATTTAATACTTATTTTTATCTGAAATTGAGCAAAATGTTGAGATTTTTTTAAAAATTAATGTTATCCAGAAAAAAATATTTACAAACAAGTCAGCAAAGAGCCATCATCTCAAAGCTGGTCAGTGTTGGAAGTGGCATTTGGTAAATTTTGGAGGAGGTTTTCCCAAGCTGCAGCTGGCTGGCCTGGTGCAGAGAGCAGAGTGGGAATGCTGTGAAGAGCAGCCAGGAGAAAGCAGCTTGCCCAGTCCTGCAGCCCTTGTAGGCTCTGCTTTTCATGGAATTGCATTTTTGCCTCTTGAATTCATCCTGCTCTTCTCCCCTCCTCCCCCACTGTCTTGCTTTAGGAACAAGTATCTCCTTTTGAACAGCCAGGAACTGAATGAGCTGAGTGCAATCTCCCATAAAGCCAACATCCCTGAAGTGGATGCAGTTGTCAACACTGACAGGTGAGAGGGGATTGAGGGTGTAGGTTGGCAATTTAAGAGTTTTGGAAACACTTAGACTGGAAGTTTGACATCAGCTGCTTTGTTTGGCCTCTGTCTGTCCACTTTCATTTCAGTGACTCCTTTCAGTGGGAGGTGTCCAGGTTTGTGGGATGTTGATGGTCATTAGCAAATCTCAGTGTGCTCATGCTCAGAATAAGGTGTTTCAAAACCAAAAGCATCTTTAAAACCCCTAAAAAGAGGGATTTGAGTTCATGGCTCAGACTTCACTGTGATGTGCTGGGTCTGCCTGTGCTGAGTCTGGCCTTCCTCAGGTCAGGCATTGCAGGCAGACCTGGGAAGATCTGATCCCTCAAATCATTAATTGCTCCTGCTAATAAATCTTAGTTCTGGCATTCAGGAGCAGTGTGTGCACATATCAATGTCCATTTCCAGGCCTGCATGAACACATCCAAGTGTCTGCTCAGAGTATTTTAAGAGCAGTTAATAACCAGAATAAGCTAAATTAGATTAACATGTTAAACCACTTACAGAATCTCTTCTGTTAGATTTGAGTATCTGTTAGATGGACTGTTTTGATCTAATAATCTCTTTAATACATGATTCTGGTGTATAAACCTCAGCAGATGGAAGGTTGTTCACAGAATGTAGTTTGTCAGAATACTCCCAGGGTATCAGCAGGGACTTGGTCTGCACAGAGCAGATTTACCACACTCCAAAAGGGAATATCTAAGAGGATTTCTAGATTACAGTTATTATGATAATACTGTGTCTAATTGGGAAGAACTTGGGTTTTTTTTCACCCTTAACATTTATTTTTCATGTTGCTTTTCTTGGTATGTGGGATCAAGGCATTACTTCTGTATGAGTTAAATGCAGGTGGATGCTCTCCTGAAGGTGCTGTTTAATATAAGCAGTATTGCAGTTGTACAGCTTCTATGCTTTTACTACAACCTCATGTAACATGCAGCTTTCCATACTCTGCCTCCTAAATGGAATTTAGGCTTCTCTTTACATTTTTTGAGGGGAAAAAGGGGGTTCTTTCACTCCTAAGTTCAAATGTAGTATTTTTTTTCTTATCTCTTGATTCACACAGGATGTGAATTGGTATTTCTGAAATCATTAAAATTCTGAGAGAAAGTTTTCCTTTTGGACTTACTTGGAAGTCATGTTGCAGGTATTGCAGAAATTTACCAAGATCAAGGAGGAGAACTCCTCTGCTGGTAGAACTAGCACAATATTTGTACTGTGTACTTCAATACTGAGATTTTAATCATCCAAAGTTCTGGAGCAGTGACTGGATTCAGTGCTCAGTGCTTGCCCAGCCCTTCCACTCAGCTGTCATTTCTCCACCTGCTGCAGGAGCCTTGTCTGTGATGGGAAGAGAGGTTTGTTGACCAGACTGCTTCAGGTCATGAAGAAGGAACCTGCAGAATCCTCCTTCAGGTGGGTTCACTTTGCCTCTGTGAGCTGTTTGAGACCTCTGGGATGTAGCTTTGGTTTCATCCAGCTTAGAGCAGCTGAGAATGTTGGAGAATAAGCTGTGGAAAGGTCTGGCTTTGTTGTGCTGTGGTGGCAATGCAGGTGTGAAGAAATCACAGCCAGTGATTTTCTGCAGGATCAACAGGTCTGACTCCAGCTTCAGAGTAGAATGAAACAGATCAGGAAACTGGATTTAAATTACAGTTGTGATCAATTACGTCCCTTGTCCCAAAACTAACACCTCCTTTCTTCTCTTTCTCAGGTTTTGGCAAGCAAGGGCTGTTGAAAGTTTTCTGCGAGGTACCACCTCCTATGCAGACCAGATGTTCCTCCTCAAGAGAGGACTCCTGGAGGTAAATAAGTTTGTCAGACTTCCTCCATAGCAATCAAGAAGGATTTTTCTGCAGTGAACCAGAAGTGGATAAAAATGTAGTGTTAAATATTACGCTGGGTTTAAAACTCAGCAGAGAAATGAAGGCCACTCAAGCTGCTCCCTTGCAGTAGTGGGGGAATAAACACTCAGGGAGATAAATCAGTGTCACAATTTACTGGAGAAATCACAATAGATGCAACAATAATAATAATAAGTGAAAAACTGCCCCTTATTCTTGTGCAAATATGACAAATACTGGGAACACTTAGAAAAAATACCTGTGAATTCTGCTTGTGGCAGCCAGATGTGGCCATTTGTATAATCTGTATCACTGGGAAGTTATTTTAACAGGAGACTCATCTGAATTCTTGTCTTTAGTTTGGTGGTGTGACATTCAGTCACCCAAGAACTTGCAGATAAATGCTTTAAATACTGATTAAATCAGAGTCTGTGTTGTGCTGCTGGCTTGGACTAGGCTGTGGCAATAACATGTTTTCCTCCCCTGCCAGCATATTCTCTACTGCATTGTTGATAGTGAGTGCAAGTCACGGGATGTGCTTCAGAGTTACTTTGACCTTCTGGGAGAGCTGATGAAATTCAATATTGATGCATTCAAGAGGTTCAACAAGTACATCAACACAGATGAGAAGGTAAATATTTGTAAAAACTGCCCCCTGTGGCTCAAATTACACCCTTTTATAACCAAACATAGCACTAAAACTTGGATTCATTTGGGTTTGGTGTGCTTTTAGAGCTGGGGGCACAATAAACATTAAGGGCTGAATTGCCAAAGTCCCTCAGTGTTTTCAGCAGTGCTCCAGCTGTCTGAGCTGGTCAGCAAACATCCCCCTGCTCCATGATCAGGCAGGTCTAAGGTCAGGCTCAAGGGTAGTAGAACATTTCCTGTGAAGTAGCTAGATTTGTGGTTAAGTGATAGTTATGGATATTGAGACAGCTCCAAAAAAATCTTTTACTGGAGCTTGCAGTGGGAATTCCTTCGTGAATAAGGTGTAAAATACTTGTTACTGCAAACAGACACAGATATTTGATGTTATTTGAATTTAGAGATGTTTTAAGAAGCTATGGCTTATGTAATTAACTGTAAAGTTGAGCTGCATATCAATGGACAGCTCTATGCAAAGTGGTTTCATACTCTTGTGCACTTTGGACATATAACATCAGCTGGTGGGTAGGTTCTGAATGACCTTGCACTCTTGCTTTTGTTACTGTAATTTTTCTCTCATTGCTGTAAGGTCTGGTAGACCTCAGAGAAGGGATGTATAAATGTATTTAAAGGAAAACTATTTATTTTGGGGTTTTTTCTCTAGTAAATTAACTCAAACATTTTAGAGAATGTCTTTTTATTTCCTATGTGTTTCCTGTTTATTGATCTCTAACTGGGTTTAGCTCTCATTCTGTGTGGCTCCCTCACTGTATTCCTCCCTAGTGCTGTCTGCTTGTACAAAATCAGTGTAGGAAAGCATGGAGCTGCAGGAATTTCCCCTCTTTCAAAACAAATAATGTATGAAATCTCACTTTGGTTGGAGTGACGTGGCTTCAAAAGAGATTTTAGGGATGCTAGGATGGCATTTCTCCATTCCATTGTGTTTTTAAGGGATCCTTTGGTCAGTCCTCAGTGCCAGTGTTGGCTTGGGCTGGGTGAGGCAGGGCTGGGGGTGATGTCTCCTCTTACCTTGTTAGAGATAACAAAAAGGTAATGAACCTGAGTATTAATATATTTAAATCTTTTAAATTCAACACTAAAACGTTTCTGTTCAGTTCCAGATATTTTTAAATCAGATCAACAGCTCTCTGGTGGACTCAAACATGCTCGTTCGCTGCATCACGCTGTCCCTGGACCGCTTTGAGAACCAGTCTGATGCTAAAGGTGAACAGGAAGCAATGGGGTGGGACTGGGGCTGTTCAGGGGTGAAAATGGTTAATTTAAATCTGGGCTTTGACACTTGAGGGGCGTTAGACAAGGAAATGCCACCCTGAAAGTTTGAGCACCAGTTCTTACTGGCAGTGCTTGGATCAGCATGGCTGAACCTCCAGCACCTGGTGATTGTGTTTCTGCTCTTGCTGCAGTTGCAGAAGTCCTGTCCGAGTGCCGCCTGTTGTCCTACATGTCCCAGATGTCCATGAGGATGTCCTTCCTCTTCCGTCTCATTAATATTATCCATGTACAGACACTGACTCAGGTAAAGAGCTGCCAGGCACCTTGCAGTTGCCTTTCTGGGACTGGAGTGGTGAGCAGGGCTGGGAGCAGGGTTTTCCTGGAGGACACCCATGTCCCTTTTTCCTTGCTGTGTGCAGGAACACCTCCACTATGTGCTTTCCACAGGCTTGTTTTATAGGGGTGTATACAACAGGTATCTTGGTATTCAGATTTTTTTGCTGTGTCATTTTTACTTCCAGGAAAATGTCAGTTGTTTGAACACAAGTTTAGTTATCCTAATGCTGGCCCGAAGGAAAGAAAAGCTCCCTTTTTATCTGCGCACCTTGCAACAGATGGAATACACGGAAAAATACCCTGGCTTCATCCTGAACAACTTCCACAGCCTCCTGCGATTCTGGCAGCAGCATTACCTCAACAAGGATAAAGACAGCACCTGCTTAGAAAATGTATGTGACTCTTAGCATGGCAGGAGTCAATCACAGCAGCTCCTGCCTGCCAGTCCCCTGGCAGAAATGGGAGGTTGAGAAGGGAGAGAAGGGAGGAAGTTCTGCCCCCTATGTAACTCCTGTGGTGCTTTTCATACCTCAGGCTGCCACAAGGCAGGTGCTGGGCTTCCCTGTAAACAGAGCCTGAGGTCTTGGCTCTGGCACACAGAAGTGAGAGTTGCCAGTGCTGAGTGGGGTGGAGAGGCAGAGCTGGCAGGATGGCCAGGGAGGGGGAGGCAGGACAGAATCCAGTTCCCAGACTAGTTAGCACCTTAGCCAGACTCTTCTGTCTTCCTGGTGTGGCAAACAGTGCAGGAAAATTATCTCATGTAGCTACTGGAAGCCAAAGGAGCAGACTGTGGGATTCTGTGCCAGAGCTGGTTTGTCCTGGGTCACTGGTGGGTAGAAATAACCAATTATCTAGTTATGTGGGTGACACATGGTCTGGTGTTGGGCTGCTGGGGTGGCTTTGAGGGAATAATGCAGGAGGGATGTGAGCAGGGAGTGTGTTGGTTTTTGTGTCATCTCAGGAGTGGGAGCTACTTCCAGCACTGGGTTATCTGCAGTACCACAGGGTCCCAGTTTGTGTTTGGGCTGGACAGTGAAGGAGGAGTTTGGGATTATGGGTGTACTGGCTGGGGTCACCCTGTGCTGCTCTTAGCAGCTGCCAGAGGCACTGGGAGTCCTTGTCTGCATCTGGAGAGTGGGCAGCTGGCTGTAGTGGGTGTAGTTGTCCAACACCCAGCCCTTCTGCTGGGCCCCAGGGAGGGAGGGCAGAGTGGGGAATCCAAAGTGTTGGTCACATTGTGGGGCTGGGCAGCTGGGGCTGAACACGAAGTGATTTTCAGCTTTGGGAGGTGTTTCCTGCTGTGGCCTCCACTCACCCTCCTGTTGTGTGTGCCCACAGAGCTCCTGTATTAGTTTTACCTACTGGAAAGAGACTGTTTCGATACTGCTCAGTCCGGACCGGACGTCCCCCTGTGCCATAGTGAGCTACATCGACGAGGCGTACATGGACATTGACAGAGACTTCTCTGAGGAGTAATTCCCGCCTCCAGCTTCTGATGGACAGCTCGGAGGGTCCCTCGCAGCCCGGGCGTTTTCAGGGATTCGCTGTGTAGTGTGTGTGTGCAGCTTGGAGCTGCGGAGCGTCCCACCCCTGCCCCTGCCGGCCCCCAGCTCTGACCTCTGAGACTCGGACAGCTCTCTGGGCAGCACATTCAGGGATGTATCTTCCAGTTGTTCTGGGATAAAAATAATCACCTGCACAAACCAGCCTGTATTATTTTTTTCCTCTCTCCCAGTCCGGTGGGGCTGGCAGAAGGGGTTTTGCTGACATGAGGGTTCTCTGCATGTGCCGGTTGAGGTGTGGCTCTCTCAGGGCTGCTAGGACGAGCAAGTTGAAAAGCACAGCAATTGCCCTCCAAGTGTGAGGTCCAAGGAGCCCATCTGAGTGGGACCCCAGCACCAGCCACGTGCAAAGCCACCACGAGGACTCCCTGCAGGTGTAACTCTTCTGCTGGGCTTTGGGGTTGGTTAGAGCATGAGTGTGTGTGCGTGTGTGTGCTTTTAATTCCTGAGAGCCCCAGCTCCGGTCACTTCTTTACCATCACCTTTTGGATCATTTGGTACTAAATTTATCTGTGCATTAGGAGAGAACCTCTGCTCCTGCTGTCCTTCCTGCAGATCCTTCCCATCTGGAGACGTTTTGCAGTGCTGGAGAACAGAGACATTTCAGCAGTGGTGGAATTGCAACAGGGGTTGGCTTTTTCACGGAGCACTAGTATTAAAATGTACTAATTTTTTAAACTTGCGGCTTGTCCCTTCTTGGGTAACTAATCTGGTTTTAAAATCCTTTTCAGGACCATTGCTCTTGATGTTAACCTGCTATGCCTGGAAGTCTTATGTCAGTTTCTGCTTTCAGTCCTTAATATCAACACACACATTAATCTTGAAAGTGCAATATTTACTGGAGATGTCCGTTTTTT
>VZTT01001197.1:0-20959 GCA_013400855.1 Buphagus erythrorhynchus
TGAATAAATTTCTTTATGTTTAAGAGAATCTGTTCTTAGTGTTTCTCTGGTATTCTTCAGGTTCTAGCAAATGTCAAGAATTTAAATATTTTGACAACAAGTACTACTAGCATAATGAGACATTGTATGAGGAGCTACCTCTTCGTATTTATTTTGATCCTGGTCTCCCATTTTTTGTGTAATGCTTCTTGGAAGTCATGGTGACCTGGTGATCACTCCAGAAGAGCTCAATTTCTTCTGCAGTTCCCCTGCAGATCTCACATGTCACTTCTAACATTCTAACACTCTATGCTTTAGATCTTTTGAGAGATTTTGAACAACTCAGCAGAACAGAGACATTTTACCTACTTCTGTCTTAGGTCCTGTTTTTGTGCTATGGTCTCTGGCCAAAAAAGGCATGCAATTTTAAAAAGGTAACAGAAACTTACTGTTTTGCAAAGGTCTCTTCCTGTGTGAATGTGTTTTAGGTTGTTCACAGAATCAGCAGCAAAGGCACTGGCAAAACCAGGTTTAATATAAAAGTGAAATCATAATGAAGTTCATTGCTTAGTTCACTCTATTACTTGCTATATGGTTAAAGCACACAGATGAAAAATTTGACTGAAATGTAAAATCAATTCATCTGAAACTAAAATCAACCAAAATTATCTGTGTGGAGCCTGGGGATGGAAAAGTGAAAGATGGGAAAGGGTGAAGATGAAAAAAAAAGAAATGGAGGCCCTCCCACTGAGTCATAAGTCTCAACATGGACTCCTGTGTCAAACTTAACTCTGGACTTGAACAGCAGTTTGTGCCTAAAGAGTTTAACAGCACTAAAACAGTCATCTGATTTAAACAATTTACAAAAGATTCTATAGAATTTACTTCAATCCCTGTTTGTAGGCCTAATTTACCAATCTAAAATATATAAGAGATTCCAGGTACATTTTCTGTAGCATATTCACACAGCCCTAGAGTACGTACAAGGTACCTGTGAAAATTCTCCCATGAGCTCAGTGAAATGCTCACATCAGATGTCTGCATCTTCTCAACAGGCAAAAGGCTGAGCCTCGAGGAGAGGGTCAGGCTTTGCCATCATTGTTTGGCAGTGGTCCTTCAAGTACAGCAAATCTGAGAGCTCTCTGGCTCTGAGAGGACCCAGTCACTTGGAGATGCTGGAGGTCAAAGGGTTTCACTTAGGACCACTGTTTTTAGGTTCACAAAAGCATTGGCTTTTAACACATTGACATCCTGGCCACAATTCGAGTTGGTAACTTTCTTTTAAAGTTCAGTAACAAAAATGTTGTTCCTCTTGGCTTGTTCTTCAGGTGAAAAAAAAAGTTTCTAATGGTGTTTGTTAAAACCAGGAGCTTTTGAGACAGCATCAGTTCCTAGGAGCAGACAGTGTTTCTCATAAGCTCAAGAGGAGCTGAGTTCACGTGCTGTTCATCAAGAATAACACCTAAAGAGCATTTCTGAGATCACAATGTGGCCTGAGGTTCAGGACAGGGAGAAATGTACTATCAGCCTTTCTTATACTTCTGGGATGGGGGTTTTTTCAGTGTGTTTTGAGCATTTTTTTGTTTAAGTGGGTTTTAAGTTGCTGTTGCTTTAATGGACCAAAACTAACTTCTGACTTCTAATAGAAGGAAATTTATGTTAAAAAGAACTTTTTTCAGTTCTCAGTTTCCTTATTTTGATAAAAAAAGAGACTATGGGCTGAAATACTGTATTTTCACTTACAGCAAAAGAACTATTTAAATGATTTTTTCAACTTCAGAAGAATTTTTGAAAATGCTAGTTGAGGAACCTCCAATATACAGATTGTACTTGCTGCCCTGTAATCATCTGCTTTCTGTCAAATATTCCTTGACACAACTTCTGTCCATAATTAATCTCACGAATAGAGTAAACACTAAAAAAGTATTCTGTCTACAAGACAAATGACAAGTCCTGCACTGGTATAAATAGTCTGCAAATGCAATTCAAACAACCATTTTCATTAATCATATTTTTAACTTATAATGCAATAGTAGAGTAAAATGCAAAATATTGAATATTATTATTCTATTCACTTAATTGAAATGGAAAATTACAAGGGAAAATGCAATAT
The DNA here is from genome assembly GCA_013400855.1 of Buphagus erythrorhynchus. Taxonomy (NCBI): domain Eukaryota; kingdom Metazoa; phylum Chordata; class Aves; order Passeriformes; family Sturnidae; genus Buphagus; species Buphagus erythrorhynchus. Next base: position 2,093 of record VZTT01001197.1, read on the forward strand.
CATTCTGATCTTTTTTATACTGTCACATCTAAAAGATTTTGTCCCTAATCACAGCAGGAAGTGTATTTGGAGAATACTATTCTGATGTCCTAAGCATCTTCACTTATGTAAAAGGTTGATTCCTTTGCCAGACTTGCAGTGACTTTTGCTTCCCCACTCTAAAATCCTCCTGTGTGGCAGTCCTCTTTTTCCCAGCCTGTCAGGAATGTCCTTATTATTGCCCTGTGGCTTTTCACCAAAAGGGGTCAATACATTTCAGAAGGACTATGCTCCAAACAAATACATTTCTCTTAGTATTTCTGCTAAGACTTGCTGAAACAGAAGATTATTCTTTTCTCCCAGCAAGTCCATCCCTGTACAGTGTTGGTTTTCCAGCACTACGTATGAAGCTTCACAGCTCCCAGGCTGCTCCAGACTTTGCAGAGTCTAGAATGGCACCATGGTAATGTCCATGCCATTATTTCCACCAGATTATTGTTTTGGACCTAGTCCATGTTCAAAGTCTTCCTTTGCTCATAACTCAGCTGCTGGAAGAAGGGGAATGCTACCATAGATAGCTATCCTGCAAACAAGATGACCAATAAATTTTGGTACTTAGTGGCAGCTGCTAACATGGGTCCTAATAGTAATGTTTGTGCCCCTGAAGACCCCTTCTGTTCCAAATCAAGCCAGCTGAAAGCTTTGGGGATGCTCAGAGTGCCATGGTCTAATGCAATGAAAATGCCATTTCTGATCCCTGACTTCTGCTCTTTGTGTTTACTGCAGCTGAGCCCATAGCAACTGCAGTGGTGAATGTGAATAGTTTAACAGATCATCCTGAGGATGTGTGTGACCATTTCAAAGCAGACAGTTGTCTGGACATGCTTGGCATTGCTAACTGCTGTTTTATGTGTCTAAAACGGATGTTATGCCTCAGAGCAGCAGCCTGTAGAAATAGAAATAATTAATCCACCTGCAGTATCCCAAAAATTGCCTGCAGGGTGTCCACAGAGCTCCAGGGCTCCATGCTGATCCCATCAATATCTGGCTGTGAGGATAACATGCTTATAAATTGCAACCAATTTGAGGCACCCACGCTGAAATGCAGCGCTTAAGTGAAGAGAGAAAAGGGCATAAAGGGTAGTGAGGAAAGGCAATTTAAAGGATGAAGTTGCTCTTGAACTTCTTGATTTGCTTCTTTCTTTAGGGGTGAATTAGATTGAAGGACAGACCCTACAGGCCTGCTGCTGGTGTACATCAGCAGAAACTCTGACCCTGAACCTCTGCAGTTCAACAGCTTTTAAGCTAATTCCTCTGACTTCCTCCGGTGTGGTGTAGCTCTGTGACGTATGCACAGGACCAGCTGTCTGCTCAGGATTGCTCATCTATTGGGGTGTACATATCCTGTGGCACAGGCAGGTCTCCTCATGGGTTTGTATTGTCAGCATGTTACATGCCACTGCTCTGTTGGCCTCCACCAGGTCCTGCCACTGCACTACAGCATCAAAGCCTTTTCTCCTGCTAGGCTACTCCTGTGTTTTCCCTCAACCAAACAAGGGTTCTCTCTCTAGTCATGGTCCTGAAGGAGTAGTACCAGGCTCTCCTACATTTGCAGCATCAGCCCTGTGTTTATTTTACCTGTTCCGTGGAGTCATATCCATTTTTGTCTCATCTGTATAGGTTTAGTTAATCTTCATATATGGACCATAGAGCATAGTTTTCACCAACTATAGAGGATAAATAATGAGATGGTTGATCAACGGATGTGTTCAGATTGAAGCTTGTGCCTCACCAGTAGCATTCAAACCATTGTTTTATGACTATTTCTTGAATATTTTGATTTCAGATAGCTCTTCAGCTTGTATGAGAGGAACTGTTTTCTAAAAGCATATAAGAAGAAGATGCAGGAGTCTCTCTTGAGCCTCTGAGTTGACATGGGAATAGCAACTGAAATAATGGTCTTTATGGATCCATAATAGACATAGTGCTAGACAAAGCAACAAACTAATTATAGTGTTTGCTGCAAAGATGAGAACTAAATCTCATATTCCACCCATAAAAATATATTAATTCTTGTCAAAAAGCCCTGGAAAAAAGGGAAATCATGCTGGTTTAATCTTTGCTAGTTGACCATTGCTTTTATTTATACAAGCTAGAGAAGCCAACAGTTGGAGAAACAAATGGGAATCATTATTTGCATAAAGCTGGTGAGCTGGAATTCCCACTGACTATTTCAGTTACATTTCTTTTCTCCTCTTTTATTGCCCATTGTTTCCAGATTCAAAGAAGAGGCAATGTAGAATGAAATGCTGCTAGTTCTGTAAGAAATACATCATCCAGACCACAGTGGATTAGAGGGACTATTAAGCAGTGCATGCTGGAAAAAGCAATTAATCTGCTGAAAAGTAATTTTCCAAGTGCCACATTTTTCACTGACTATATATTTTAAGAGGTATCTCATTACTTAGGTCTCCTATAGGTTAGCATCCTTCTCTCTTTCTTGCAAATGTCTTTCAAGAAGAGGTGGCCTAGATTCAGACTGTATATATTCCTCTTCCTGGAACTTAAGCAAAACTTTGATGTCCTGGAAGTACATTCATTAATTGATTTTTTTCTCAGAACTTCTGCTGTGTCCCTCTTTCCACAGAAATTCAAGTTGGGGGTCCAGTTTATCATGCTGTTTGTTAGTTTAGAATAATTTTAAGTCAGCCTCTGAGCCCTGACCTGTATGTCATCTCACTGCTTCCTTCAGTCGTCTAGGAGAGGCAGTCACAAAGCTGTTCTTTTGTTCTCCTTCTGTGGGCTGATTTGCCACTAATGAAGGTGTGTGGTGGTGTGCTTAATTCCAAGCCAAGTGTTTTCCCATGATTACTGTCCTGCCAGCCCAGCTGTCTGCCTGCACCTGCTCTGTGTTCAGGCTGCCTGTGTTCCTCCTGCTGAAGTGTCCATTAACTGTACTTCGTGAGAAGATTTTTGCATCCATGATTAGGAGCAAAATTGCTAAAATGTATTTGGAGGTGGAGAATGAAAAGAAGGTGAAGGGTACCTCATCAGTCTTAATCAACCTGCTTCGGTCTGAGCCAGCTCCAATCAGACAGAAGTGGTAGCTTTCCCTCTCTTTCACTCAGTGTAGCTCACACCAGGCACTCTGGACAATCAGTGTACAACTTATTAACACTAACTAGGCCAGGCTGTGACCTTCCACTGCCTGCATGAACGATGCAACCAGGTCTCCAGATGCAACAAAAAAGGGAAGATGCTTCTCTGCTTCAAGCTTCCACACTATGTAAGAATTGGCTTTAGACAACCAGTTCAGAGAGATAACAGTAAGAAAGCTTAAGAGCCCCTGCTGAGAGAATGGGCAGTAATTTTGCTGTCTCTGTGATGTTATTCTTGTGAAAACATTGACAGCAGCACTGTCAGTTTCCAATACAGTCAGGTGTGCAACACGAGAGTGTTCTGCTAGACAAATATGAGTGCCTAGAGCGCTCCCTCCCTGTGCATGAGTTTTTCTCAGTTCTTTCCTCCATCTTCTTTAGAAATGGACAAGGCAATTGCCTTATTTCTGCTGTTACTTTATGCATTTGATCATGTCCCTCCCAAATCTCATATCAAGATATGGAAGGTGTAAGCAGGAGGGCCAGGCTTTAAACCCAGCTGACAGCTACATCAAAAGCACTGGGCTATCTCAGCATTGTACATAGCAGATTATTTTTAACAAGAAACAAAAAAAAAGTCTGGAAATTCAAAGGTGTAAAGGAATCATAGTGAAGGATCTCATGCAGAAGCTTCTGTGCTACCTCACTGTGTACTGTCTAGTGTTTCTCACCGTAGAATCATAGGGAGTCACCATGCAGTGTGGGGAAAGACAGTCTTGTCCTAAGCTTCTGCTGCACAGCAGCCCTCTGGAAAATTCAAGCCATGACACATGTACCCTTGTTATTGGTCTGTTAGCTTTTAAAAATATGAAATATGTAAAAAATTCTGAAGGAACTGTTCAGCCATCATAGCACTGCAAGTGAACTCCTTCCCTGTCTGGTGAGGTCCAGTACAGTTACTGTTCGTAATGGGCATAAAAAAGCAGGAAACAACACCATGGATGAAAATCAAATCCTGCCCAACAAAGAGAGGGTTGAGCAAAAAGCTACTACTAAAGGTGTATTAAAGCAGTGCATATGTAAAACTTTTTATCTATGGAAAATCAACCATCGAGCTCTGTGTTTCAGTAACTGGTGAGAGTTAAAAACACAGAAATAAAGGATTTACTTGAATTGTAGCATTACTTGGATCCAGAGTCTATCTCCCAGGCACCCAGCTAAAATCATCCTTCATTACTAACAGTGAAACAAACATTGCATAAAAAAGCTCAAAGATAGTATCATATGACTTCACTTGCTGTAAATTGGGGATTTTATTCATTATTCTTAATTTGCTGAATGAGAAAGAACCATTTGCATCAGTGGTGCTGCCAGATTCAAGTGACAATGAGTCTCTTCCTGATTTCTCCTCTTTCTCCCCTTTCACACCACTCTCCAGCAACGTTAAAGGAAGACTGAGAGAACATTGAATACAAATTGACAGAGAGAAAGTGGGAATGGCACTGCGCCTCAAAGCTAGATACTGCAAAACCATCTCATGCACAAAGAGGTGGTGAAACAGCTATAATGAATTCTATTATTTGCTAAGTGTGAAATGAAATTGCAATAATTGGTCCTGCTGTGTCCAGGCAAAGTTGCATTAATGCTGATTTTGAAGCTGGTCTCTAGTATGTTTATGGAAATTAAAAGTAAGAGTTCCTTGTTTAAAGAGTCAAACTATTGTATAAGGAGTTCTATATAGGTAAAAAATAGTTGAAGGTGTTGTATTTTATCTATTTTTTTTTTCTTTTTAATTTTAAACATTTAGGCTGTGTGTAAAGAGTTTTATCAAGCAAGCTCTTTCTCCTGTGGAGCAACTCTTCAGTGTCTGGAGTACTGGCAAGAGTGAAGAGTAATAAATATAAAAATTGTTGATGAGGGTCTTCATTTTACTTTTAGGTATGGAAGATGTAGCTAGCGAAGTTTTTTGCTATCTGGAAGGCAAACACCACTTCCTTTCTTGTGCTGTTGTACAGAGTGAATCTGCTGTATTGGAAAGAAGTCCTGATTTCATGCCACCTTCCCAACCTCAGAGATTTTAGACCTAGAAATGCCAAATATCCTCAGAAGTTTCTCGAGGATATTTGTGCCAGGGCTGTGCATAAGAGTGCAGTGTCAGCTGCTCTCCACTTTGTTTTGATAACTTCATATGCCAAACAGCGGGAGGGGCGAAAGATGTATTTGTTGATTATGAACTGTGGTAATTCATGCTGCACGTTCCTTCAGTGCTGTTTGGCACAGTGATGGCAAATTGAATTTGGCGTTGCTGGTATTTCCAAAGTGGAAAAAGTTTTCATTGCTTCAGTAAGTCTTTCACCTTACTTCACAGAAGAGCAATTTAAACAGAATGCAACATTGAAACCAAACCAACTCTTCCACCGAGCACTACTACAAAGAATAGGCAACACTTCTTGACTTTTTGCCATGCACTGCCAGCTCTGTGCCTCAGCTAGACAAACAAGAATCTTCTTCCCCTCTCAGCGAACTGGTTTTGCACTGTTAGGCAAACTCCAGGACATCATCTTTAGGAACAACAACACACCTGTGCCTGGGATACATATCATGTCAACCAGTTGTCTGTGTTTCATGCTGTGCTGGGTTTGATTTACAATATCTGTATGGCACAATTCATCCAAGCCCTGAAAAAGGTACAGTGAGTGCACACCATACAATTAAACATGCCATTATTCATACTTCTGAAAAAGACTGCACAAAACCTTCTGAAGAATCTGACTGACTTCATGTGGAAAGAGGTTAAAACTGGAATAGTGCATTCATTGATGAGTGTGGGGAGAGTGAAAAGGAAACTCAGATGAGTCTACACTTTCCCCAGATTTTCTGAGATTTACTTAAGGCAATACTTAACTTTAAAAAAGGAAGTATAAAAGTCAATATTATTTATGGTAAACATTATAAAGCAAATAAAACTCTAGAAGCACAGAGAAATGTTCCTGTCTTAAACCTTAATAATGGTAGTAAACAGTGCCACACTTACCATCACGTCTCATCAATGTTATAGGCATGTGGTACAACACATTTTTCTCTAATGATGTAGCTGCTGTCTGTAACTTCCTTGGGGATCCCCTTAGACTACATAAAAAGTGGAGGGGAATTACACTGAATAAAATGCGATGTTCTTCTGCAAAACACCAGATTTACAGGGCCTTTTCGTACTTTTTCAAATCCACTTTAAATCTGCAGTCTTCATTAGCTGGAGGCATTCTCCTTGATGACTGCAAGGGAAGCAGCCCCCAGACTGCTTGCTCATAAAATGAAACTGTTCCAGTGCTGCAGAAGTACATTGGGTGGAAAGCCACAACACTGAAGTACTGTCATTGCTGCAGGAAGGGTATGCAGAGAAAGGCCCAGAGGCTTGCCATGCTCCCTGCCCATATTAAAGGACAAATTGTAACTAAAAATTTCATACAAATGAGAAAAATTCAAAACAAACACCCACCCAAAACCCTCAAAGCGTTACAATTGCAGCGAACATACCTAGCAGCTCTGTTCCTGCTGCTGAGTACCACTGGAAGAGTCTGGCTCTTTCTTGTTTGCAGCTTCCCTTCAGGTTTTTTGCATGTTGATGGAGACCCCGCTGAGTCTTCTCTTTTGCAGGCTGAATAGTTCCAGCTCTCTCAGCCTTTCCTTGTAGGACAGGTGCCCCAGTCAGTCGTCTTTGTGGCATTTTGCTGGACTCTTTCCAGTATGCTCATATCTCTCTGATACTGGGGAGCTCACAGCAGGACTCAAGACGCCCAGCTGTGGCTTCAGTGCTGAGGAGAGGGGAAGGATCCTCTGTGCTGACCTGCTCGCAACACTCTTCCCAGTGAAGCCCAGGACAGCCTTATCCTTCTTTGTGCAAGAAGTTAGTGCAAGGGTGCAGAGCTGGCTCATGTTCAGCTTGGCGTCCACCAGGACCCCCAAGTCTTTTTCTGCCCAGATGCTTCCCAAATTGCATAGCTCTCAGCCTCTTCTGGTGCCTGGGGTTGTTCATCCCCAGATGCAGAACTTTGCACTTGTCATTGTTGAAATCTGTAAGGTTTCTGTCAACCCACTTCTCCAGCCTGTTATCATCTTTCAGAATGCCAATACAATCCTCTGGCATATCATTACTCCTCTGTTTTGTATCACTTGCAAACTTACTGGGGATAGACTCTGAGCCATCATTCAGATCACTAATGAAGATGTTGGCTAGGATTGAACCTTATATTGACACCTGGGGTACAATGCTATTTACTGACCTCCAAATACACCTTGTTCCACGCATCTCCTTGTTCGTGACCTAGCCCTTCATTTGTTTTTCAATCCATCTCATTGCCTTTTCATCCAACCTATACATTTGTAGCGGTTTCGGGAATTGGGCAAAAACACCAATTAAGTATAGTGGTTTTGGTTCAATTCCTCGGCCAACGCACCAACTATGTAGTGGGTTTAGCACTGGCCAAGTGCCAGGGCACCCACTAGAATCACTCATTTTCTGCTGTGAGACAAGAGTCAGGAGAAGAGCAAAGCAGTATAGTACAAAAGGTATAAAGGTTATAAAGACTTTAAAGAAAACTTTGTTAACAGAATTAAGAGAAAAATGAAGAAAATCAGAATAAACCTTCAGAACACTTCTCCCCCCACACCCTCTTTTCTTTCCCACTGACAACATAAAGAGACAAACCCCAGATTTTTCAGTCAGTTTACCACCTCTAACACAATCTTTCTTCAGTCCATTTAGGAAGAGAAGTCTCTCTTGCCGTGCCATGGAGACTTCTCCACAATAAACAGTTCTCTCGTGGCTTCAATGTCACAGTTAATCAGCTTCCCAGGAAAGGAAAATCTATTTGCAGTGTGGAAGTCCCTTCCATGCCTTGCAGCTTTCCCACAGCTCCTTTCATGGGCCATGTCAACTTATTGGGGTGAAATTTTAAGGATGAACCATTCTAGTATAGAAACAGAAGTTCTCTTCTTTTATCTCTGGAAACACAGGTTTTCTTCTTCCATCCCCGGGGCAAAGTTTCTCATCTCTGTTCAAGCTTTTTATCGGATTACAGCTTTTTCAACATTCACATGCTCCAGCACAAGTGCCCTTTTCTCATGGGCGGTGGGTGAATGCTACATCCCCCCAACGCATTCCATGAATTACTGGGAAAAACAAAGTCTGCTATATTCATAAATGTATCTTCACCACAGCCTTACAAAAAAGAATTTCAGCACAAGACTAAGGCATCTCCTCAATCCCCTTCCATCTAGAATTTGAGTCCTTCTTCACTGATCTCAGTGTCCCATGTTGTTCTCTCTACGTGTCTTCACCCTTTCCTTTTCCTGATCCAGGAGAGAATTGGTGTTTGTAGGTTTGTTTGTTCTCAAGGTTTATCAATTGAAACAGTTTTTATAGAGTTCTGCAGTGCTGAGAGGTTGATCTCATCCACTCTGCACTGGGGAAATCGCTCACCGTGCCTCTCTCTGATGCTCAGGTGATCTCCACCAGCACCGTGTGAGCCGTGCCGTCCACCGGCTCCACTCAGCGCTTTTCTTCATGTGGAGCATCAGAAACAAGAAAAGCTGCTGCTGCTGGTTTTGTCCTTCTGTCCACAGCATGGCTGGCTAAAAGCAGCTAAACAAACAAAGTTCCTTGCAAGCTGAGACAGCCACGGCCGCGCCCCGCTCTCCCAATCGCACCGATTCCATTTCATCTGCGCAGTCCCGGCCACACGGCCGCTCCCAGTCCAGGCTGGCGGCCACTCCCGGCTCTGGCTGCTCCTGGCCTCAGGGCCGCCACCAGCACTGGACACAGGGCCACTCCTGGTGCTGGTCCCTGCCTCAGGGTTGCTCCCAGCGCTGATACAGCCTCCGGCTGGCATGGCCCGGTGGCACCACTGGAAAAAGGACCGCCAGGATCTGTCGGGAAGGGGCCTGGCCTCCAGCTGGGAAGGAGCCCCAGCCGCCTGCCTGGGCCCAATGGGCTCCCCGGTGAGGGGCTTGGCAGCCTGCTCACCAGCCCTCAGGAGGCAGGAAATCGCAGCTGAGCCATGCCAGGCCAGCACAGTTACCTGTTCAAAGGCTGCAAGCCACGAGAGCTTCGCCAGGCCTTTGCTCGTTTTCAAATGCGCTTTTCCACAGAGGCGTGTCCAAGTCTTTTAAGTGGTTCAACTGGGTGTCAGTCTTCAAATCTAGCCTGCTGATTGGCTCTTCAAACCTAGACAGCTGATTGGCTCTTCAAACCTAGCCAGCTGATTGGCTCCACCAAGTCCCCCCAGGGACCCGAAAACCGGGATTTGTTAAACCACATCTTATCTAAGAGGATCCTATGGGTTGTAGTATTAAAAGCTTTATTGAAGTTCGAGTAGACAATATCCATTTCCCTCCTTTCTTCTACTGAGCAGCTAATCCCCCCATACCATTCCTCAGTCCTGAACTAAAATTTCCCCCTTGCTTCACTGATACCACATGCTAGCAGCTGACTTCACATGAAAGGTGGTATCTTGTTCATAGCAGGTGAGTGTAAATTGGTGCTTCACCACTGGGACAGCAGGGCAACTCTGTTTACAAGAGAAGGAGTTTTTATCTGAAGTCACTTAGCTGGGTGCTGAGTAACAGGCTAGTGTTGACCTGAATTCCTTCTTGGGTTAGTTATCCCTGCTAATTACTGGAAGGACTGTCTGGGAAAGACACCAACAGCAGGAAGCAGCCTGTCTATTCCTCTTTAATTCTGGATGACCAAAGCATCCCTAGTAGGGAATGCCATACTTCCATGTACCTCTGGACCTCATAGCAACAGAGAAGCTGGAGGGAGGAGGAAAGCCAGTCAGATCTTGACTGGAAGCTATGGTGAGTAAAGTGCAGATCAGAACAGGAGGGTTTCAGAAAGGAGCCTGAGTGCAGTCCAGCCACCCTTTACCCTATCCTGCTCCTTCTGTGCTAAGGGATTTGGCCAATACAAAATTCTTTGCCACCCCCTTAGTGTGATGAAGAATCAAGAATGCAAGTGTTCCCTTCTCAAAATGACATTCCAAGGAAGAAATGAAACTGGATGCCCTGTAATTGCCTCCGTGCATCTTTCATGAAGCCTTCATCTTTCAGGAAATTTCCCCATTGAAAGGGAAAAGTTTTCTAGCTGAAGAAATATATGGAAGTACACTTTCTTTTATTTTATCAAGTACTGCCACTGTGTTTGAACACTCTCCCCTCTCAATATAATTTCTTGAGATAATATCACAGCTTTTCATGAAACTTATTTTTGACTGGTTTCATTATAACAAGACCCTATCGAGTACAGTCACGGGGATAACTGGATGCCCTAGCTGATGGCCTCTGCTCAGTTCAGTAAGAATTCTGTTAATATGCGGTGTGTGGCTGCCTGTAGTCATAACATTTTTATTCCGATCAAATTATGTTTTACAGTTGTAATATATTCACAGGAGGGTATTTAAATATAAATTTCCTGGAGAGTCTTTGGGTTAATGTTATAAATATAAAGGGCTCGTTCTAACAATATTGTTCATTGTCCCTTCATTACTTACATAAATCTTTTTCTTCCCCAACTGCTTTTAGAGAACATTTTGTCTATATAAAACATTGATTTTATTTGGTGGTTTTACATACCTTATTACAGTTGAAATTTTAAAAATATTACTTTTAATATGATATTATAAAGTTGTGGGTTGGTATTACTCTGTGTTGCTTGGCCGTTTACATCTTGTGCTTGATCTCAGGCACCCCTCAGAAGGATGAGGTGTTGATCTCATAATCAAAACAGCTCTTGGGAGCATGGGTAAGAAACTATCAGACAAGTGCTATAGGATTTTCAGTGTCTTCCCACGTAGCCTGTAAAAACTAGTGTAATTTTCTCTCATCTTCATCTATTTCAGTGGATTGCCCAGTGAAGCACCAATATGTGAAGTGACAGCTCTTGTGGGTGTGATCCAGTAATTGTAAATGTATGTCAGTGGAGAGAGGAAAAAAATGAACACACACCCAAGTTCCTTGTTAGACTGCAAGGGAACCATCCTGGTTATTCCTTCTCCCCTCAATGAGTTTCTTGATGACTTGGATTACAAATTTTTCTAATGTCAGATGATCAGAAAATTTTGGATCTTTCTGTATTACCATGGCTGAGGGAATGATATAATGCATGAGGCATATATTGAGATCAGAAAGCTTATAGTATTTGAGAACCTAGTCCATAATGAGGAGGTAAAAAGATCCCAAATCTCTGTTACCCTAACAGAATTATGAGTATTTAACCTTCTCTCCTTCCCTTCCTGGTCTTACCTGTACTGAACTGAGAATCTTTTCCCCCTACTCTCCAAAGAACACTGAAAAAAATTGCTGTGTACTTTCACGGATTTATAAATGTAATAAAATCAGCTGTAGAAATGTCATGTTTGTCTATAAAGTCTGCATTACTTCTGAGAATATTTATTCTTGAAAAATAACTAAAAACAAAGAGGAAGAAAAAGGAAACCTAATTATATTTAAAAAATAATCCAATTTCATACGAGGTACAAACTCAATCTTCTTTTATATGGAATTTGCATGTTAATTCATTAATTCTTCCTAAGGCCTGGTTCAGCCAAGTTACTTTCCTCTGATTCTATATGGTTTAGTAGTCTTGCTAAAGTCTAAAGTAATCAGTTATTTGATTGTAGATAAACTCTGCTTAATGATTTGTTAAGCTGGGATAGAAGGTGCAGAATCAGCTGTAAAAGGGACATGTATCATATCTTCATGTCTCACTACCTCTGCCTAAGACATCCTGGCACATCATTGCCTAGGCTGTCTTTAAAAGCTTCCAAAGGTGATGATCACAATTCACTCTACAGCCCATTTTGCTCGATTTCCCTAACACACAGCTTCCTTACATTTATTTAATTCCACCGCTTTCTGTCCTATCCACTTTGTACATAAGAAATGCTATTCTCTGCCTCTTTACAGCAGCCCTTTATGTGTCAGAAGGTGTTGGTGGAGCTCCTTTCAAGTCTTTTTTGGAAATTCCAGCTATGTAAACATCTGCTTATTCTTTCTGCTTGCCTGATGTGCCACATATATTTTTCAAAATGTCAGGTCCCTTTACTGTAAATAGTATTCTTGCTGAAGCCTTAGTTGGGATTACATCTTGCATTCTCTAGTCATGCATCTCAGAAGAGATTTTGCTTTTTTATTGTTAATTTTCTGTCAGTATTTAATCTGTGGATGAGGTGAACCATTTATCATGATGCAGAATCAACCAGCAATTTGTACATTACACTGACACAACAGTAAAATGGTGAGTTCTTTATAAGCTGATTATGACAGGCAGAATGGGAGCTTCAGACAAATTTTATCAGAGAAACCCTCCCACTGAGTCATGAGGTGCAGAAAGAACTCTCCTGCATTCTAAAGAATCCCTTCTGCGTCTTAATTAGGATCCATAGTTAGCCTCAGAAAAGGAGAATTTCCACTCTAATCAATTCTTCGTGAGCATGTTTGAATCTAGACAGCAACTTTACCTTTCAAACATCTCTGTATTCTTTATCATGGGTCCAATAATTATAAAAAAAGGAAAAGCAGCAACTGTAGGGAGTTTCCTTGCTCCAAACTCTCAGCCACAACAATAGAAAAGGCCATTCTCTGGAAATTCTATCTGAAGGCATGAAAAATCTTTACTGAGAGGGAGGTCAAACAGTGTCATATGATGCCCAGATAGGTTGTGTAGTTTCCATCTATGGAGATACCCAAAACCCAGCTGGATACATTCCTGGGTAACCTGCTCTAGCTCACCCTGCTTCAGCAGGCAGGCTGGACTAGAGGTTCCCAAGACAACCCTTTCAAACTTAACTGTTCTATGGTTTTGTGACGTGAATGAGCTCTGTTCTGTGGGTTAACTGCCTGTTGCCTTTTGGTGCTGCCAGTTTTAATAGGTTCTGGCTCTTCTGAGTGGTTGACTTGGATTTTACTTCCATTTTGCTGGGGAAAAAGGCATTCTTCTGTTTAAAACCATGAACTTTTACCCTTCATTGCTCCTTACAAATTGTTGCCATTCACTGCCCTGCAATGAGCAAGCTGTTCCATTGAAAATCTTGTTTATGGACAAGAAGGAAGCACATTTCATTTATTAGTAAAGCAAATAATTTAATGTTTGTTGAACTGAAATATCAAAGGATTCTTCAGTTTTAATCCAGCTCCAAGTGCTGCAAAAATGAAGGAAAAGCAATGCAGTGGATTATAGCAATGCAGTGGAAAATAGAAAAGCAAATTCTATAAAATTGTCATCACACATACATTCTTTCATTCATTTTGATCCTTTCTATATTGTGCTTACCCTTTCACTGCTCCCCTGTCTCGAGAGGTTCCTCACTGGTGGAGGTCATGGGTGAATGTTATTGTGAGCTTTCAGCATCCAGAGTCCTTTGCCAGGACAAATGTTCATGTTAGGAATTCTTCTTTGTCCCTCTAGGATCACTTGAAATAATTTATATATGTTGATGAGATACTGCTCTCTTCTACAATGGTCTGCAGTTCCATGTTACACCCAAATTCAACACACCCTGGGCCATCTCAGTATGTTCTCTCTTTGTTCTCTTCATTACTCCTGGACCCAGTTTGTCCAGCTCCAGGTTCACACTTCAGCTGACCATGGGCAACCTGTTTGCAGCTGTGNCAAGGGAAACAAAAGTAAAAGAGATCAGGCACAGGCACCTGCTCAGCTGGAGGAATTGCTGCCACAGCCAAAAGAAGCAACACAAAGCTACAGACAGGCCAAGGAAAGTTCAGAGAGGGCAAACCTGAGTTCACACTTGCACTTTGCTTACAGTCTTTACTAAGAATGGCAGGGCTGTGTCACAGGGCTGCATGATTACCACACCACTGGTATCTGGGTCTGTTCAAGGTTGCTGGCATACTATTATCAGTAGCAGATGTCTCCTCACGCTGCAGTCCTGGTTCATCTTCAATTAACACCTCTTTCCCAGATAACACCTTCTCTTTAAAAACCATGTCCTGGTGAGTGTTACTCTCTCTGGAAAACCTTTCTTCAGCAGTCTCTTCTAAAAAAAACCCTCACCAGCTAGATGAGATAAAGGGCACTTTCATCTGATAGTGGTACTTCTCCAAGTCTCTCTTTCAAATTGCTATCTATTCATCCAGTTAATTCATGTACTTAGTTGGAGGAAAATTATTACCATAAGCCCTAGGGTCTTACCTGCTTATCTGCCATTGAATTCTCCTTTTTTTTTGTCCATTATTATCTTTTGCAGACTTATGCCTATTGGCTGGTGTGCTTGTTTTCAACATAAAATGAACAAATACCCCATTTGCCTCCAGACTGATAGTCCATTTGTCATTTGATACAGCACTGTCTACTGCTCCTGCAAACAATCTCTCTGCTGTTGTTTTCAGGCTCTTTGTGCTACTCTGTTTTTGAATGCCCAAAGAGACTTGTAGGACGATGAGGCTCCTGCATCTTGTGCCAGCATAATCCCAGTCTGCCGTGCCTATTGCAGCAAAAATAAAAGCCCACATTGCTTCCTGTCTTATGACCTCTGGATACCTTTCTGTCTTAGATATTTCCACTATTTAGGCTCTTGTTTAAAACACCAAAGCCTTGTGGTCCTCATTATAGATTTATCATGATATGCAAGGCTTCCTCAGAATGTAAAATTATCCTTACTTTATCAAAATTTAATTTAGGATCTTACATGATGTCTTCCTCTGCTGCCAGCAGCCTCCATCTCCCAAAAATTTTATATCTCTGCTTTTCTATAACATCAATGTGGTTCTAGCCTTACAAATTGAAAGAAATGTTCTTCAGTCTTCTGTCAATTGCAAAGTTTTTTCCTACCTGGCTTTTCTTGTATTACATTAACAAAACAATTGTTTTCTGGATGTCCAATACCACTCCAGCACATTTCTCTCACCCCGTTATTTCAGAAGGGCTCTTCTTAATTCATTACACTCTTGACAGCTTACACTGTCCAATAATCAGTCAGTACTAACTAGTCCAGCAGAGATCTGGCCCTGTTGCCTTCTCTACATTTTCCTGAGTGGAGAGGTGTAGCCAGAACCTCTTCATAACACAGCAGCTCGTTCAAAGCCACTTCTGGAAGGGTTACATAGAAATATATTTTCCCACCCTTTCTAGATTGGTAGCAAAAGTAGATAGGCACATTTAATCTGCCTTCTCTTCTGACATTATATTATTCCACTTGATACAGACTTAGATTTTTATGTTATGTCTTAAAAAGAGAGAACCTTCTTTGCATATTTACCCAGAGTTTTTATAACACCTCTTCTTTTTTCCTTTTCACGCCTAGTTCTAAATTTTAAACAAACGAAGTTGAAACTGATTGAGGTACAGATATCTCCAAGAGGAAAGAAACCCAATTGCCATGCGCCTGGCTCAGGGAAAGACAGGTGGAACTCAGTCCTTCCTGGAGGCAGCAGCCAGCTGGTCAGTACTTCTGCTTGCACCAGACAGTGCTCCAGGAGCTCCAGATCCACTGTGGCACACACTACCTCTAGCCCACTCCAAAGGGAGAAAGGACCAATGGTGGAGAGGTGAGGGATGGTGGAGGATGGGAAAGGTGCTAATTTATGAGAAGATATCAGGGCAGATGACACAGAAATCTCTAGACTGTTTGGCCTCATCTGCTTTGTGGCACTTGAAACTGCCTCTCCAAATTGTGGTGCAGTCAGTGCACTATACTACATGGCTGCAATTAGGGTCATGGACAAGGGGGGCACATTCTGGAAGTGCTCTTAAAACCTTATTTTACCCATCTGTCAAATGGTATTGATAATGACTGCCTTGGACATGAGTTTGATTAGAAATTGTAGTTTCAACCTAGCAATGTCTGTCATGTGTTACTCTTTTTTTGGTGCTGCTTTTACTGTAGCATTTCAGTGATGGAGAGGTGATTGTTGTCCTGAGCCTGATTCTTGAACATCTCTGAAGCACAGCAACCAGTGTTTGCAGGAAGAGATCACTTGTATTGGGAAAAAATATTTCTGCCAAAACATTCTTGCAGGCTCTAAATTACAGACCTGAGCTAAGAGATGTTTCTGACTCAAAGGGCTCCTTGGACAGTATTCAGAATTCATTAAATATACAGCTGTGGGTATCTTTACTTCACCCATGTTTGAAAAGAAACCGTGAAACTATACTGCTATTCAGCAGCTCTCTTTTTGCTGTCATCATGGGTTCCAAGCACAGAAGAATACAGAGTTGCAAACATACTGAGCAATAGTGTGAAGTATTTTGTTGTATGACTTTTTGTTCCCCTTGCCAAATTTCCTGGGTAAGTAATAAAATTACTTGGACACCACTCTACTAAATGAGGTGTAGATAGCACACAGTTTGGTTACCTCGTGCATTGTAAATATAGCTCTCATCAGATATTTTAGTGTCTAGCACTCTACCTATTTATTTCTCAATTAAAGGCCATCTGTGGAAAGTTTTCTTCACATTATTTCATGAATTAGCTGTAAAAATGCCAGCACACTCCACAAAACACCATTTGTCATGTTTCTTGCTAAATTAGACATTGCTAAATTGGACTAATCAGTGCAAGTGTTTTCCATTTGTGCTTTGTAGAGTCTGCTTCACTGTGTTTCCACCTTGGCATTACTAGAGTGACAAAAACAAGGAAAACCTCTTAACTGTCCTCTGTGCTGAGGATGTCCAGAACCTGGATTCATGCTCGTCCTATGCCTTGTTCAAGGCTAAACTTGTTCCACAGGGAAATCAGGAAAGACCATAAATTGTTTCACACTCAGAGCAACCCATGTTCTCTGACGTGGAATGTGAATTTTCACATCAGGGATGCACTGAGCACTTGGGTTCTACTTTGGGTTGAGAACAGTGAGGTAACAAGATAGCACTTTTCATCTATTTCCATCTCTTGGGAAGCCCAGATGAAAACAGATCAATGGATCCTCCCATTTACCTGGCATTTGGGATTATGTATGCAATAAAAATTCCAGAGAAGTAAGTTTATCCTTATTTGAAGGATTGTGTCTTGTGAGATATATCTGAGGCAGCTGCCTTTGGAGGTTAAAGGCACTTGATGCCTTCCCTACGTTCTCAGTAGCTCATGAGAAGTATCAGATCTAATATGCCTTATGCGAAGTATGTTTCTTATTGCCTGGCTAAAAAGGTTAGGTTTGTCTCTGAGGAATGATTTTTAAAGGTTACTTTAATGTCACATTAGTGGTTTTGATTTCATAGTAATACAATTTTCAGTGTTTGGTGGATTCTTTTAGTTAAAATAACTATTGGGTGACATTTTAAAAGCAATCTGCTGTTTTGCCTAGCTGAGACTTTAAAGCATAGTGATTAAAAATGGAAGGTCACAAAAGCATTACTAAAACAGTTGCCCTTAATCTGAAGTGCTGAAGTACAATTTCTCTCCCTTTGGACACTTTCTGCTCACATGCTTATCCATATCCATATCTTAAGTATTATGCAGCTTCAGCAGCTGCAGACCCTGACTCAGAATTGGATGCCCTCCTTGTGCTGGATATAGGCACACACTTAGTGCCTTTCCCTGCTTCTGGAAATTTTCATATGTAAATTCAGAAAGGTTATAAAGAAATATGTTGAGAAATGGAGAGTAAATGGCTTGAATAAGTGCTTCAGAGCAGTAGCTGAATTTGGACTACAGCCCAGACCTTGTACACCTCTATCTAGTGTGCTGGCTACTCAACTCCTGTCTAATGCTGGCTACTCAACTCCTGGCTAAACTATGTAAGAATACATTTCAGTCACCACTGAATTATAAAATTAATTTGCTGTATCAAAAACCCCTGTGATGGTATGGTTGTTAACAGTGACCCTTCCATTATATTTTTCAAAAGAAAGGGTTGATCTCCAATTTTTTTTAAAAGTAATACCTGGCTTTGAAGACAAGAAGAGCTATGTACAAGCCTAACTTAGCATAGTAATGTAGTCAAAAATGTAATTGTTGGGACTTAATTTATCACAGAAGTTCCAAGGACTCCAGACAGTCATCCTCTCTGGAAGTATTTATTCACACGGTAAGAGCCAGTCCCCAGGTTGTAGAATTTAAACCATGCGTAGCAAAACCAGTGAAAAACCTTCTCTCTCTTTTCCATAAAGAGTTATTGGTCTGCTTAATAGAGTTCTTGAAACAATGAACAATTGCTACTGGTTCATTATCTTACATTTTTTAGATGGACAGCTTCAATTTTTTTATTTCCTGCTTTAGAAGACTGAAAATTACCTTTGTTTACTTTTAATTCTCATTTGGTCTACTGTCTGTGGTAGGTACTTCAAAGTGCCAGTGATTACCTGGGCAGAAAAATGAAACCTTACCAGTATCCTACTTGTCTTTCCAAACATGTTGAGGCACAGGTAGATTTTCCAAATAGCTCCTGTGGGCTTTGTACATGCTTGATCTGCATGTGCATTCTCTCAATTTATACTCACACATATCAGAACAAGGTGCCTGCACAAATGTTATAGTGGGGCTCATTAGCTTTACCTTGGGTGCCAGTTTAACTATTGAAATCTGGTCCAGGAGGTAGTGATCTTGTGAGAGATTTTCTGTTGAATAAATATTTGTATGGTAATAATATAAAAATCTAGAAGGTTTCTTTTTTAAAGCTTGCATTTAATTTCCTCTTTATCCATTGCAGAGACAGGGAAGTAGGGCAGAAAATACAACAATTTTCCCTTTGAACCTTGCTTTTCCCCTATTCTCTATAATCCTAATTTGCAGACTTGACATTACACAGTCCTTCCCAAGAGCAAGAGGATCCAATCTTA
>VZTT01001201.1:0-10633 GCA_013400855.1 Buphagus erythrorhynchus
TTCTCAACACACGTACTTTTGGTTAATAGTCTATTAAATGGAACATTCTAACGCCCCCATGTCTTTTTCCATGGTTTATAGGAATTTTCATTGCCATACAATTTTCCTACAATTGCAATACAATATTCCTACAGCTTACAAAAGAATTTTCAGCCAACTTTCACAGCATCTTCTCATTCTCCTTCCATTTAAATAAACTTAGCTCTGGCTTCACTGCCTTTAGTGTCTTTTATTATTTTTCCCTCTCANTTCCCTCTCACTCAGGGGAGGATTGAAAGTCTGCAAGTTTTATCTGAGCATTGAAAGAGTTAAGATCTCACACGGGGAGTGCCAAAGCTGCAGCTTTCAGACCATGCTGGAGCTGTGCCAAGGTTTCAGGAAACTCAGGCCGCGCTGAGAAGGTGGAAATGGAAGGCGGCTGAGATCTCCATCAGCCTTTCTGGGCTCAGCTGCAGCCCCACAGTGCCCATGGCCACCCCTGCTCCCCAGACAGGGCCCGGCTGCTCCCCCCAGGCCGTGCAGGGCTGGGCGGGCTCAGCTCCTCGAAGCTGCTCCGAGCCAGCAGCAGGAGCTGGGCCCGCCAGAGCCACGGGCCCATGAGGGAGAAAACAGGGCTAAGGTCTTATCAACGAGCCTTTCCTCCCCCCGGCCATCGGGTCCCCTGGTTTGCAAACGGGGCCCAGAGGCCTCCCGAGCCTCCCGAGCAGTGTTACCTGCTCAGCCACCAGAAATAAAAGAGAACTTTTTTCCTTACTCACCTTCTTCAAAATGTGTGTTCACAGAGTGAACTAACTTCTCTAATTGGTTTCTCGGGCTGTCAATAACTCAACCAGCCTCCAGCTGGTCCCATCAACTCACAGAGAAAGTTCTCATAGTGAAAAACTTTTCTGAGTCTACCCTCCAGGTGTGACCATCACACCTTCTTAATTACCTCTCTCTTATAATGAGATGTCTAGGGTTGAAGAGATTTCCAGTAGTCTAGAGAGCTAGAGAGCTAGAGGAAAAAGAATTCTTACTGTGCTATTCCAGGTTGTGATGTACTGTTTATGAATGTTGCATAACAAAATTATATTAAGATCATCTAAGAAGCTGTCAAAAGCATCAAAGTTTTAAAAGAAACTTGCAGAAGAGTCAAAGCAAAGAAAGTTTGAAAGAATCATGTTTATCCTTGAATTGAAAATCTGTGAAGCTCAAAATTGAATAGCTAACTCAAGCTACTGTTCTGTGTCCCTGCTACAGTGCATTTTCATTAAGATATGTTCTGACCCATCATGTTCTGACCATACCTAAAGAGGTCTGCCACACAGTGAAATTTCTGCAAAGTAGCAAAGGAATCATTACTTCTATCAAGTTTGTGACTTCATTTGAGAGTTTTCTGGCATTTGGTTTGCAGATCTTTTTCCTCCTGTAAGTCAATACACAATTAGTAACTAGTAAGAATCATCTGATCCTGGAAAAATTATGCAATAATTTACTAAATTCTAGACAGAGAAGATAATGCTTGTTATAGAAATGATGCTGTCACAATCTTTTTCAACCATGATTTCACTCTATCTTCATGATATAAATTTGCTTTCAACTGGAAACTAAAAATTGACTAACAGAAATATAAATGAGAATGGCTAGTAAAATCAGTTATGCCATGCTGTTTGATTAAGAAAAATCTCATAAAACTAGCTTTTGAACTGCTGATGAAGATGGTTTAATCTTTCTGTTTAAATCAGGAGTGATAACCTCAAACCTTTATTTCCAAATGATATTAAAAGTCTTTTTCTGTTGTTGTCTGTCTGGAAATGTAGTCAAACACCCTTCAAAAAAAAAAAAAGTTTTATTTTGATATGCATATACAAAATATCATCTATCTATGTAACATCTTTCATTTGTGTGGATGAATTCAGCCCTACTTGTATTTGCATTGTTACATCTTTACTATCTATAGATCTGTGTAGGAGAGACATACCTACAGAAAGTATGAAGACAAGCAAAGAGAAATGAGAATATGAAATAAGAAGGCAAGGATTCACCTCTCTATCTTTTATAAATTATTTTATAATAATAAATTTTAAAATAAAATAATTTGGAGTGGGGTTTATTTTTCTGATTTAACTTTTATTTGAAGACTCATCTGAAAGTGCCATCATCTGTGCTGTGGAATGTTTTCTAGAGCTGTCTATGAATGCAAACATCTTTGGGATTTGGAGTTCTTCATTCTTCTTCTTGTTCTGCCTTCTCCTTCCTATCATCTGCACATAATCAGCAAAACACAGGTATCTCCTATTTTTCTGATTTTGATCCATATATTAATTTTTGGTGTGAAAAATGACTCCTACCTTCTCAGGTTATCCTTGTTTAATTGAATATATCACAATGTATTTAAAATACCCAAAATTAGCTTTTCCAACATCATTCTTTCAGAACATTTTTTCTTGATATTATTGTTCTGCTAATAAAATGATTTGCTTTCCCTACAATACCAAATTTTATTTTTATAAAGTTTAGTTCAAGATAAATACTAAATCATAATTTTTACGTTTAGTGAATTCTGTCAGTCATTCAGATTTGAATTTTGAATTTTGAGAATAGTGGAGTTAAATATGTATTAGGAATTAAAATCAGAACACAGTATTTATTTCTCAATTTGAAAGCAAAAAAGAATTTCAATTAAAGTCTTTCAGGGCTGAAAACTGGTTAAATAAATATGGTACATTTCTTAATCATCAGTGCAAACTCTGTAAATTAGAATAACTAAAAAGGAAAAAAAAAATACATAAGTTTCCAAGGTTGGGTAATACTTCATGTTGCAAATGGTGCATGTGTAAGACTTTTATTAGGCATTTAATATAGCTGGATCCTACTGTTTCATCTGATCATTACCAGTTAAATAAAGGATGTTAAGACTGACTACTTAATTAGCACTATCTACTTTATGATGAGATGCCAACCTACCAGCAGCAAATGAGTTGTGAAGATGATATTCAAATAAAACAATTAGGTTGTCTCATAAAGTTTTGAGGCTGACATTTAGGCAGATTCTCATGATCATAAAACCTCTGAGCACACAGAGTGTGATCTAGCCATGAAATAAATACGTAAACCAAAAATTGTTTTGGGAAACATGTTTGGGAAATTTTATGATCCACCTCAAGGTGTATTGGACACATATTAGTACTTAAATATAAAAAGAAAATTTAACTAGCTGTATATTGAGCTGAATTTTACCACATTAAGCTATTTGACATGCAGTCTAGCAAGAGGTGTCACACTTATATACACTTCATAGAATCAATTATAGAATCATAGAATGACTTGTGTTGTAAGGGACCTTAGAGATCATCTCATTCCAACTCCCCTACCATGGGCAGGGACACCTTTCATTAGACTAGGCTGCTCAGAGCCCCATCTAGTCTGGCCTTGAACACTTCCAGGAATGGGGCATCCACAGCTTCTCTGGGCAACCTGTTCCAGGGCCTCACCACCCTGACAGTAAAGAATTTCTCCCTAGTATCTAAGTCTATCCTCTTTCAGTTTAAAGCAATTGTCCTTTGTCCTATTACTGCATACCCTTTTAAAAAGTCCTTCTTCAGCTTTCATGTAGGCCCTCTTTAGGTATTCCATTCTCCTTCAAGACTGTATTTGAGCTTGGAGTTGCCCCAAGCTGGGTTCAAGATTTTGTCCTTGTCCTTGTTGAACTTCATGAGGTTCACATGGGGCCACCTCTCAGGCCTGTCAAGGTCCCTTTTCCTGACACTCCTTCCTTCCAGCATGTAGATTGCTTGTTTTCAGTAAACTTGCTAAGCGTGCACTGATCCCACAGTCCATGTTACTGAAAAGGAGGTTAAAAGATCCACTCCCAGTATCAAACCATGGATCTCCACTTGGACACTGAGCCATTGATTGCAGCTCTTTAAGTGCAAACATCCAGGCAATTCTTTATCCACTGAGTGGTCCATCTGTCAAATCCATGATTCTTCAGTGTAGAGATAAGGATATCATATCCTTATTGGTGCTTGCAAGCAGCACCAATCCTGAAATCAGTTTTATGAGGTACCTCAGCCCAACCATTGGTCCATCGCCTGGCCCAGTTCTGCTGCCTAATAGCAAGCCTGGAGCTTAGGATCCTGAGTGCTCCCATTCCAGGATGACTACAAGACAATGCTGATGAATTTTATTATCTCAACATCAAAACTTATTTCCTTGCAAGGATCTATTCTGCCTCTGACATCTTCTTTCAGCCAGTTTAATAATTTCTTGTAGCTTGGCTTTCTTACTGTCAGGTCATTTGTGCCACATCACAAATTCCCACAACTGAGTAGATACAAATAGAATTTCTGTTTCAATCTTCTTGGAGAGTGTTACAAGTGTTTAACACATTAAATCTTTTCAGAAAAAGAGCAATCTGACAAATCAGGAGCCTGGTGTTTGACGATTTTTAAAGAGTTTCATGCAAAATTCACAGAAGCTGAAGAATCTCAGGGTAAATACCTCTAAAGAAATGCTTAACTGACTTTGAAAAATCCCTCTGTAGCACGAGTTACTAACTTTGGCAAAACATTTGTTTACCCAATATAAGAATGGCATCTTACCTCACTGTAGCACTGGTCATTGTGGCTGGCAAAGGATGTGCAGTGCTGTAGTACAACTGAATATAAACCAGGGATACCATCTTTGACAGTGTCAGATCTCGGGGTTAAGATGACCCCAGAGACCTGGGAAAATCTTTCTGCCCAGACCAAGCCTTGAAGACGGAGTCAGGAAACGTAGCTTGTGCTTCTCAAGGTTGTTTATTTTCTTCTTATCTATAACATTCTCTTTCTGCCCTGCGAGCTCCTCTCTGCAGGTCAAAACACAAGGTTCTGTGTCTCTGTGGGCTGGTACTGACATTATGTACTACAAATTACGTGTGCTATGTTTACAATCCCATACCAATAGTTATCACCTATGTTGGACAGTGAGTTCCTACTCTAACCCAATAGAAAAGTGCCACCCTTACAGTGAAACATGGAAAACATGAAGAAGAAGAAGAAGAAGAAGAAGAAGAAGAAGAAGAAGAAGAAGAAGAAGAAGAAGAAGAAGAAGAGCAAGACATGCCCAAATCCCTCCATCTTGTCCCCTAAACTCCAATCCTAAAATCCCCTAAATTCTACTTTTCTCACCCTGTGACAGACCCATTACTATTCTACTTAAACCCTTGTGGTCTGTAATTCTTCTCTCCAAGTTGGTAACTTTTCCCTCTGGCTGTACAGGACTCCCACAGACAGGACATTTTTCACCCTGGTAGGACACAGTTAACCGGAAGAAGAAACAGGAATAATTCTACATCATCAGTTTCTTCTGCATTTGAGATTTAAACTCAAATGATGGAAATTTATCAAAATTAAAATTTGGTGCAATCTATTTTCTTTTATTTCAAAACCTGCACTATTAATCCTTTTGTATAATTAAAACATTTCAACTAAATAAAAACATAACCTAAGTTACACATTTATTTGGTCTGAATTGTTTACATTGAAGTCTCTCAAGGTGCCACCATATTTTAGATCTTCACAGCTCATATTCTTTTGCTTCTGCATTCCTAAAATTAGTGAAAAAAATTCTAAATTTTGTAAAAAAAATAATTTTAAATATAATAAATGATATGAAAAATAGTACATTCATTGGTTCCACAGCATAATCTTTCCTTTGTACAGTACATCAGTCAACCCTGCCCACTCCAGCCCATTTAGATTCAATTCAATTAAGCTTGAAAATTTGAACTTGAAGTGGTAAAATATCTCATCATAAAATAAAGTTTTGTTAGGATGAAAGTGCTATCCCAGGATGTTTTCTTTTCACCTCTCAGAATCATTGGTAGTACATTTCAAAGCGATGTAAATGTTTCTTGAGAAAGTTTTCCATATAGGGTAGAATTTCTAAGAGTCCAACCACTGAGTATGTGCCTACTCTGAGTGACAGAGTGTTGTAACATGAGAACACTGAGGGATTATTATCCAAACAACATTGCAATTAACAATTAAGCCTTCCTAATGTCCCGTACTTTAAAAACAAACAAACAAACAAAAAAGGATTTCTAGATGATATTACTTTGTGAAATACTCTCTTTCAAAAATAGGGTGGAAGAAACATACAGCTGACATTGCGGAAATATTAAATTGTCTTTTTTTAATTCATAAAGCCTTGCAGTATATTTCTATTACTAAATTTCTTCCGTCTTTCATTCAATTTTTAGTATTATGTAGTGTGACAGATGCACTGGACCTCTTAACCAAACAAGCAGTAATATGGTACAAGTTTCAAAGGAGGTAAAATTCCAAGCTATACCTTTGCAAAGCATTCCTCTAGGAAACCCACAAAGGAGCAGAGTGACCAAGTGAGCTTCCATACTCATGGACTTAGAACACTGATCATAAAGTTAACACACGAATAGTGTGTGGCTTTTCCAAGACTCATTTATCAAGGTAAAAAGAAAGTTATGGGCACAAGGAGTCTTGTGGATACTTCTCCCATTGCATGCAATTTAACTATGAGCCACTTTATTCTGCAAATATTCCTGCCTAAGTGAGCATTTGACCTCTCTTCTAGGCAATGTGGCTGCATGGTGGTGTTCTCCCCTGGAGTTAGGGTGCTTCTCGGGGTTCTCTTCCATGTGGAGAGATTTTTCAACAATGACAGATTTTTGGATGAGTCCAGTTTGAGTTCTCTCTCTCTTGTAACTGTACTGCATTCCAGGAGGCTCATTCTTTGAGCAGGGCATGCCTCTTGTGGCAGGAGATTCCTTACTTGAATTTAAGAGATTCTTCCATGCTCAAGAAAGAGAGATCCTTGGTAAGTGACTGTCAGCAGATTGAATTAATGCTAAAGAAATCCATTCAGTCAATATTGACTATTTCAAACCTTGTATAGATAAATCCTTTAGATGTAAACCATTGTGCAAATCTATATATTTGTGATGAGGCAGTGAAACATCTTCCAAATGCAATACTTCAAAAATAATTTTTTATACATTGCTTGCAGTACTGTTCTGTATTTCAGGCTGCCTGTACTGCCTCAGTATTTTATGAGTTGATTTCTTTTATGCTGTCCGATAGATAGAAAGATAGGTAGGTAGGTAGGTAGATAGATTAGATAGATTTTAGATTAGATAGATAGATAGATAGATAGATAGATAGATAGATAGATAGACCGACCTGAGTCGAACATTCATGAGCATTTCAGAAAGTTTCCACTTGAAAAAATCAGCATAAATTCTGCTTGAATCATGTGCTATTAATGATTTTCCTTTTTCAGTTTTCTGGTCTCAGTTGTCATTGAATAATGAGTGTTATCAAATATTAATTTATTAAGGTACTAATCTGTACAATAGCCTACAGCCTAAAAACACCCAATTATAATTATTATTATTTAGGTAATCACATCAAGATTATTTTATTTTGTGATTCTGAGCACTTTATAGAGCTCCTTTTATACGTTTCTGCAGACACACTTGTTTTTTGTACTACCATTCAAAGCACTGGTCACCAAAACAGTGTAACTGTAGCTATCCATTTAGGCAAAAATAACTCATGTAATACAGATTTCAGGAAGACTAAAAAAGATTCAGCAGGCCTAAATTTTTTGCACCCACGTTCTTGAATAATATTTTCTACCTAGTTTTTCTCCAACTCCTGCAACCTAATTGATGCATTTATTAAGATTAGCCTAGTAGTGGACAGTTTATTTTGAACAACAGTTCTTCAATGAATCCAAACAATAACAGGCCAGAATGCTTCTGAATACTTTGCTCTGTTACCTCAGATTTGCAAAATAAACAGTGACTATCTGTTAATGTGTATTTAAACTGGACATTTGACACCTAGAGAAAAATAAGCAGGAAGGTGAGTGAAACAGTGGATACATTTCTGAGGAATGAAGTCAGTAGATTGCAAGTGACAGGTTCAATTACTGGTCTGTGGACCACTGACACATCTGCCTTAAACTCTGAGAAATGGGCAGTGGAAAAGGGATGAATAACTCTAAAGATTTTGAGAAAATATGTAACCATTCAGGCAGAAAATTAGCAATTACATTTTGTGCCATCAGTAATAAGTATTTCAACAAAGATCTTAGGTTAACGTCAGACCATGTGACCGTATATCAACCATTACACCTGTGTTCAATCAGCAATCACATCCCTTAATGTGATACTGAGCTGCTTAGTTCACATGTAGCTTGTTCAGTGGTAAGTAAGATGGCTGACATCTGCTACAAAAGTATTCAAAAGCAATTTATTTCATCGTCTTGATGGTGACTGTTGAAAGATTTTATTCCATTTTTTAAACGTATGCATTGATAATTTATCTCTTCATGCTCTTGTTCTGGAATCCCCTCCTAATGCACTCCAAACACACACTGTCACAAATGCCCCTCCTAAATTACTACAAATAGATAATCATGTTACACATGCATGCAATATATTTGCTAGTAATAACTATGCAAATGATAAATCAACCTCCTGAATTCAGAAAAATTGAACTTTATTTTCATGTCACTATGAAATCTAGAGTTATTATATGGAAGCTAAGTTCATTATCATTATTGAAAGAATAAAATTTAGTGTAAAAAGCCAATTGAAGACTATCTGATCAATGTGAAATAACATATTAAATAAGATAGTTTTATAAACTCTAAAAATACTCTTCTGTTTTCACTTTTTAAGCTAAATATTTTTGAAAGAATCTCAAATACTGCTGAGAATATTTTCATCAGTTTTCATTAGAAATGAGAATGCTTTCATTACTTCTCCCCACAAAAAAATTCTACCTATATTAAGGTATGTCCTACCTAAGCTAAGGACAGAAATATTTTTTTCATGCTGTCTGGTTTTCAGCATTGTTTGGGTGTTCTTTTTTAAATTGGTTGGGTTTTCTTTCTTGGTGTGTATTTTGGATTTTTTTTTTTTTTTATTAATTCCTACACTTAAAGTCTTTCAGCACATGTTCTTATTGCTGGCAGAAGTGAGTTTGTAGCTTTTGTCATCATACCAGGCTAAATCTAAACCACACTTGTTACTGCACCCATAGCACAGAGGCAATTCCAGCTATTTTTCTATGGGACTTGGAACACTACTCAGGTATGCCAAGCTTCACACCATTACAGTTTCATTGACAAGAACCTTGCATTGAGACATCGTTAAAGCGTGTGGTGCTTAGTCTCAGCATACTGCTCTCCAAAAACATCTGAGATTGTTTGGCATTAACTGGGGATCACAAAAAGGGAAAATAAACAAATGAACAAAAAGAACCTAAAACAAACCCAACAAAATGTAAGCAGTGAAATGTATGGAACACATTTATTTCACAGAGAGGTTTAAAACACTCCAATCAGCAATCCTAATCCCAGTATTTATGTTGCTCATAGATTGCTCCACAGGAAATGTTTTACACACATACACACACCACATTCCTTTGACTTTGAGGAAATAAAAGAATTCTAAATGTTCTTTTCCTGTTCAGGTGTAGCAGATAAAATTAAATTGCATGTGGGATATTTCTTCACTTGTACATACTCCTGCTGTCATCATGTGTGTGAAGCCACAAACCAACAACAGTAGCAAAAGTATCTTTTTTGCTAGTATAGCAATCCAGAACAGAATTATTGGCATTATGTCCCTCAAAAAGCTGATTAGGTTTTGACAGATACAGCTAGGTCTCTCCCTCTATAAAGAAAATCTGGATTTTAAAAAATTTTGTTTGGTTTTATGTCTAATTGGCTATCTCTGCTTTTGTTTGCAAATGCTATATTGATCAATCCTTTAAGAAAAAAATTTCCCACATGAACAGCGTGATTAGTATAATAAATAAGAATTTTATACATTTATATTGAAGTAAAAAAGGAACTGATTTTTGAACAAGTTAAAGCGTGCAATAGCAACAGGCGGAGAATTTTGGAAATAAACACTTTGGCTTTTATATGCATTATTTTTCTAGCATTGTATTAAATTAAAATTACATTTATATTAAAATGTGTGAATACAAAATAACAGAAACTGTGATGCTTTGAAAAAAATCTTAAAAAATTACTTTTTCTAAGCTTACCTTATTTGCCTTTCAGCTTTAGTTTGTTTTAGAAACATAAAAATTATATTTTTTCAATATCTCAAATTGTAATATGTAGCAGCTGCAAGAAAAATGCTGGTTAGGTTGATGTCTACCAGCACTAGGATATTCTCTGTAAGGGATGGGAAGCAGTGATTGGATGGGATGCACTATTGGTGGCTTAATTCCGAAACCACCTTGACATTAGCCTTGAGACTTCTCTATCTGGTGACATCTTCCTGTAAAATATCTGTCACACAGAAATGGGCTTTAAGGACCTATGAATTTTTGTCTATTGCCTTGCTGATTTTACCTTGCTTCTTGCTACATGTCTGTGTGGTGGGTAGGTGCGGATGAGGGGGGCATTTTATCTCCACAGATTTATAGGTGTTACACCTTTCTACTAGAAATTGGTGGTTTCTTTTTCTACCATTTCAGCAGCTCAAAAGGAGTGGTACCACAGATGATGATGCCATTCACCATTTAATACAAAATCTTTCTTTGTACATAGTCACTTATTCAGCTTTCTTTTTCTAGATTCACAAAAATGAATCCACCAAACT
>VZTT01001211.1:3541-23731 GCA_013400855.1 Buphagus erythrorhynchus
AAGTTTTTACCTTGAGGAAGGTACTTGTATAATAGCTCACAAAAATATTCTGTTTGAAGTAAAAAAAAGGTTTTTTGGCCAGACCTTGTCACATATGTTGCCTTTTTGCCAAACCACACACCAGTGCTCACCAGTTACTCCTGGTTTCCTGCAATAAGATACTTCTGACACATTGAACAACAAAGCAAAGCAATGTTACCTGTGGAGGGTGGCATTTCCATCACTGGGGGCTGTTAGTACCTGGTGGCTGACTTACTGTAGTTCCTTCCACCTCCTTTCCTATACACCTCTGGAGTCACTAAAACACCAAAACCATAAATAATCTGAAATGACTGAGAGATTGGGAAGAGGGTTACAGCGTGCAAACAGTGAGTGTTTAGTAAAAAAAAAAAAAAAGAAAATAGGAAACCACTCATTTTTTTATGTCCCAGCCATGTGCCAGCTGCCCAGCCCTCCTGAAAGGCTTATTTCAAGATGTTAGTACTGCATTCCTTGACAGCCTGCTGCTTCCAAACTCTGAATTCCTGGCGAGCTGCAGTCTGCAGTTAAGATTTGAGCATTCAGAAAGGACTGTAACTGAATTTAGATGCATGTAACTCTTAAATTACACAGTGCTGTAAAGTATTGATGTTTATACTTGATAGCTTTAATATTACTATTTATGTCTCAATAAATTATACTTGCAGAAGTAAAAATGAAAAAGCCAGACTGCATTAATATCTACACTAAACATAAATCTCAAAATATAATTGATATGGATATTAGCAGTGCAATTTCAATAATATTAAACATGCCTATGGCTTGTGATAGGATCTTCTAAATGCAATGTAAAAAGGATAAAGTGAATTAGGTAAGAAGTATTTTTTACAGAAGAGCTGGATTGAATGCAAGATTAAACCCCAGGTATTGGATACCAGACACTGATTTGAAGTGGGAAACTTAAGATATTTGATAAACCAAAGCAAGCTAAAAATAAATTCTTTTTAATATGACACTAAAATGTGCCTCAAATTTGAGGTCTGCAAATTATTCCTGTAATCATTGTGGGGTTTGCAATGGAGCATATTTACATTATTTTCTCTGGAGAGAAGACAACTTTTTACTTGGCAGTCATGCTCCACAAAAATTGGAGATGGAAAACATCTCCCTAAAGTAAAAGTGTGTCTATTAAATATTTAAAAATAGGCACCCTATAGTAGAAGTTATCTGACAAGTCAACTGCAGGCTTGTTGATGCCTCAGACTGTATTTCTGAAACAGCAGGGCAGTGCATATCACCCTGGGCAGGGCTGTGTTTTTACAGCAATAAATCAGTATTCACCTCCTCTTCACAATCTGACTTCCAAGATTGTTGTTCACATTATATATTGGCGCTTATTATGGGCTAGAGGAAGCTGAGAAACTCATAAAACGAGCTTATCTTTTGTGTTAGGGTGAGAAGTGCTTTAAATCGTTTCAACCATGAACTCCATAGATAGTGTAGCTACCCATATGTGAAATTACATTCCATAAAACGGCAATTTCACTCAAATCCATTAATGAATTTTCTAGCCTCCATGGGTTCCAGCATGGTTTTAATTTGGGTAGGGCATCTGCAGAGAAGAAGAGGATTGTTATTTGAAAAACATCATTTTATAGGGACAGACCTTCCTGCTCTGTGGAAGCATCTGAGGAAACCTCTGGAAAAGCTGAAGGATTGATCCTTCTCATTTCCAGGTGAACCTTCATGTATGAAGGAATGGAGTGGAGGAGGGTGGGGTGGGGCTCCTGCTTCTCTGGGTGCAGGAAAAATAGAACCAGGAAGTGCAGATAAATTTATTTCAGTGTTATATTCAGCCTACAGATTGCTTTAAAACTGTCACTGATTTACCACAGTAATCTGATAGTGTCAACACAATTAATTCTCTTTTCTCCAGGTTGTTTAAAGATGCTTCAATGTCTGAGTTGCCTTTCTGGCCTTCTATGAATGCCATGCAGCAAAATTTTGGAAAAAAAATATTAAAGCCCTGAAATAACTGACTATAGAAACGAAGACAATAAAGCTTCTCTATTAACTCCTTTTGCTCAGCACTTGACATGATCACAACACCTTTAGCATGCAGAAAATATTCAAGTATCTTCTGAAGGAACCTGCATCATGGTAAACTTTCACTAGTCAAGACAGGTATTCATTGTGCACAAAGACTACATGGCTTAACAGAAAATGTGAGTATACATCCATAAAATAAATTGGCACTCTGGAGGAAGTGGTATTAGTGGGGCTTGATGCTAGCTGGAGTCTAGACAAGATTTTTAACTGGGTTCATGAAACAGAAGTCCTGCACTGTAAGTGGAAAAGAATATTTTGGGCTTGATAAGGTAAGCACATGTTTTTGTTTGGATGACATACTTATCCATCACTTTTAGATTGGACCACTAATATTTTCCATGTGACTCTATATTCCAGGAAACTTGTTCAGGATGATTCATTCCATTTACTAGTGTAGTTTTCTGCTGGCATTACATAATACCAGAGTGCTACAGGCTGCACAAGTTAGCAGCTGACTTCTGAGTGGAGTTTAATAATGATTTCATGTGCAAAGAGCCACTCTAGAGCCAGCCAAAACAAACTGGAAGCAACTCGTTGTCTCAGAATTAGAGTTACATCCCCAACTGATTTGGGTCTATGTTGCCTGGAGGCACTTGTTCTTTTTCTATCAAACACTCACAATTGAGATCAGCAGCATGACATGGCTTTTTTGATGTAAAAGACAGACATCAATACGGGATTTTCTAAGAAATGTGTCTTATTCTGGACTGTTTTTCCTGCTGCTGTGAATATCAGAGCTAATCTCTTCATAAATGCTGCAAATGATTTTTTTCAGAATTGACAAATTTGAGAAGAATCTGGAGCGAGGTTGAGATGGGGCTGTTGTTTGCAAGCTGTAATGAAATAATGGTGTCAGCCCAAGATGTGACTCTACAGGCTGGCATTGACCTCATGAGAGATTAATCTCTTTTAACTGCAGATGTATCCAAGTATAACATTTCACCCAGACCGGTTTCTTTTGAGTGAACCTGTCCATGGTAGGTGGGAAAAAATTTCTCGAATGAAAATACCTAGCTCACACTTAACATCTTGCATAAATTTTGACTATCTTTAAATTTATATATTGGAAATGTTTATTATTGGAAATGTTTGTACCTACTAATTTCCTGCTCTTCTATTGATAATTGAAAAACAATAATTAAAAATTTGCCATGTATAAGGGAAAAATACTAACTCCCTCATAAAAATTGAATTTTGAGTTTTACCTCCAGGTTCCTTTTTTATCTTGCTTCTGTGTATCTTAAAGGAGAGAAGTAAAACATGACAGACAGAAATACTCCAGATCTCAGACCACCATCTGCACTGTTAGATCACTGGTGGTATTTTTCCTTTTCCATTTTCTTGCCTTATGTTATCATTATTCGCCAGATCTGGGGTCTTATTATCCCTTTCCTCTCCTAGCCAGACTCTGAGCAGGAACACAGATCATGGATCAGTGTCTGAATATTTCCTCACAGCTCAGCAGCCTGGCTGGCTCCCATGCATGGAGAAGTTTGGATTTCCCAGCAGTTTAGTGCTGTGATTTTTCACATTTGTCTTTCAGGCAGTTCCTCATCTCAGGCCTAATGTGCCCAGCCAGGCATGGAGCTGAGGACAGGCACACCAGGAGATGAGAAGAGAGAAAACCTTCAAGGCTTTGTTCTCCAGGGCTCTGCGTGCAGGGGGGATGCTATAAAAAACCAACACCAACAAATCTGAGGGTGCTGCCCTGTCCCCACACCCAGCTCCCTGAGGCAGCAGTGTGATTTCTGAATGCTGGAGGAAAAAAACAGAACAGAACAGAACTTGCTTGATAACAAGCAGAAACTCACAAGAATTAACCGAGAAATAAAATGCTCGAGACGTTTTTGTCACATTCTAGCTTGTTTCCTAATTCCTAACAGTCTATGTTTTTCTTCCACAAAGTCATAGTTTCTGGCATACTCCTCAGTCTGATGATGCTACAACAACTTTTTTTAAGGACATCTCCCTTTGGAATATTTGTGTGTGTGGTTTCTTTGTTCTGTGAGCAGAATATGCCTGCCAGCGAGACAGAATCTCATTTAGTTAAAAAATACACTGATTCTCTTAATGAAGTTGTGGATCTGCTCTGCAGATGAGGATCTCCTCAGCTTCTCTCAGTAGAACAATTATGGTTTGTTTTAAAAGTACAGAAATTCTCTGAGGCACCAGCTCTTTCAGTTTTTTGTCAAGTTTTGTTGAACTATATATTTTTTTAATACAGTGCCACAGACTGGCCTTGCATTCTGTCCTGAGAGAAGGGCTTTAGTTTTTTGGGGGGATGTTTTAGTCTTCATTGATCACATTGCTATTCTGCAGGGGTTTGCTTGAGCAGTCAGAATTGAGTTGTGTCACTTAAGCATGCATTTTAAATTAAGATGGGGTCATTCTCTTCTGTGTTTGATAATTATCAGTTGCTTGAAGAAGATGTTTTCAAACAGGTAGGTTTGAACTTTCTGGTGATGAAAATTGCACAAATCTTAAAACTTATTAGGCCATGCAATTAAACACTTGTTCATTTTTGTTTATGCCTTGTAGCTGTATTTTTATGCTGTATGGCTCTTCCTATAAAGATGAATGTGAAAATCATTCACAGAGGCATTTATTCTTGTTTTCTCATATGAATTCAGCTCCTCTTCCTGAGTCTCAGCTTAAAAATTTTTAAACTACTTAACTGCTTCTGCTGCTTGTTCTGGCCACACCACTTACTTCTTACCATTGTGCACATATTCCATCAGGCATTTGCAAAGCTGAAGGTGCTCTGGAGAGGCAGAACATCCCATCTCATTACATCCATGTCACATATGCATCCCACCAGTTTGAAAATCTATCCCTCTTTGGCTCTTTCAATGTATTTGTGTTAGAGCTGATGTTTTCATTCTGAGCAGGAGTGCCATAGGACCCAGATGAGACTGGCAGAGTGCTGAGCTAAGCACGGGGTTTACATAATATATCAATCCCTGCCCTCAAAAGCTTGTGAGCCAAATAAACAGGACCAAGAGCAGGAGGAAAGAACAGAGGTGAAGTGACAGGTCAAGGTCACCCAGCAGAAGTCTGTGAGAGCAGTGGGACCAGAGGTTTATTTTCCTGAGCCCTAGGAGAGCCCCTGTTGCACAAAGTGTGGGGTATTTTATGGAGAGGATCCATAGGCTCTGAGGATTCAATTATTTTTTTGTTGCCTTCCCTCTGCTGCCCTTACATGTGACCAGAGGCAGCTGTGGTGCTGGCTACTGCCAAAGTAGTAAATAGAGTCTTTTATCCCACTGAAAGGAGAGTGAATGATGTAATTTGGCTTCCCTTCCCTCCTGCTGACTGCCAAGACATTATTTCTGTATCAGTGCACATGGCCATTTGGCACCAAACAGGACCCCTCTCTTTGTGGAAGTGGAGGCAGGATGTTAATTCTTTTTGATGTTCCAGTAATGTATCTGGAGCCGTGCAGCCGCGTTTCTTTCAGGAGGCAGCTGACTCCCGGTGCTCCCGAACAAAAAGGAGTGTGGGCTCCTTTCCCTGCATGTGCAGAGCCCGAGGAGGTGACCACACACCTCCTCCAGTGCCACCCTGCTGGCCACAGCTCAGCTGTGCTCTGTGCTTTTGGCTCCAATGGCACAGTGATGCTGTTTGTGTTGCTCATTGGGGTGGTTCTGCTCCAGAGCACCTCTGCATTCATCCATTAAACTTCTTTGTTCTACAGCCTATACATTTAAGTGGTGTTCCTTCTGAAGGCTGGAAGAGGGACTCAGATACTGTGGAACACAGGAAGTCATATGGCACCCACAAGGCCGTATTTCTGCCTAGTCTGCCTCTGTCTTCCAACCATATGAAAATATTCTTACTCCAGTGGCTTTACATCAGGTCATTAACTTTGGTTTATTGCCTGTGAAGACAGTTCTGTGAACTTTCCTTCTGGATTTTTGTGAACAGGAACAATTTGCTGAAAAGGGTGGGGAAGGAGAGAAGTTGCCTTCTGATGCCAGTCCAGATTTATGTGTTTGCTTGTCTAAGACCTGGAATTACTCTGTTTCCTCCTTGAGACCTCCTGCACCTCACACTGAATGAGGTGAGGGTATCAGATAATGTTTTTTTACCTCTCTTAGAAAAACATAAGAAAGTCCTGGACAAAACAATGCCAGCAAAGCTGCTAAAACCAGCAGGCAAATGATAGTGGGTGCCTTTTTTGTCCTGTGTCTGTCTCTGTAAGGAAAGAAAGAGGTTGATTTCATTCAGGTAGGAGACACCTAACAAAGTAAGAAAGTCTGTAGTCTCAGGATAAAAAACACACACAAAAAAAGCACTAT
Source organism: Buphagus erythrorhynchus (assembly GCA_013400855.1). Classification (NCBI taxonomy): domain Eukaryota; kingdom Metazoa; phylum Chordata; class Aves; order Passeriformes; family Sturnidae; genus Buphagus; species Buphagus erythrorhynchus. Next base: position 9,928 of record VZTT01001211.1, read on the forward strand.
TCTGCCTCAGTTTGAACTGGCTAAAAGAGTATTTGAAGAATATCCACCATAACACACATAATTCACAGAGTGAGGGAACAAGCTGGTCCAGAGCCTCTTCCCAGCCCTGTTCCTCTAACCAGGACAGAATCAACAAGGCATGATTTTTAACTGCACATTAATTATAAGCTTGACAGTTCTCTCTTTCATTTTCACTGCATTTCCAACTTACCTAAGTTGCCAGAGGCAGCTCACATGTCTGCTCACAGGAGTGCTGTGAATGAATGGTCCAAGGTTTCCATGGCCTCTGTGAGCTGACAGAGGCTCATTCCTTCCTTTGGTGTTTGGCAGTCAGAGCAAAGAGACAGATTGGACACGCCTGCATCTGTAGCATCCAGACTCTCCAGTGGTTTTGTTCATTGCTGCCCACTCAAGGGTAAATCCAGTGAACACTTGAACATCCAGAAGTGAGTCTGGCACTGGAGAGCAGGGGTAGCTGAGAGGGCCCTGGTTTCAGTCTTTGATTGTGGATAGCTCTGGTCAAAAATTCCTGGGGCTGGTGCCCAGGGGCAGCCAGTCACCAAAATGGACTCTTTGGGGTATGACTGCCCTTTATCTCATCCTGCCATGGTACTGCTCCCGGTCCCACCACTCTCTCTTCACTACACCAGTGCCATGGGACTGAACTGCAGAGGTGCAGGTGGGCAGCACAGAGAGCAATGCAGCAGGGCCTCAGCCTTTTCTCATCCTGCAGGATGAAACCTATTCAGGCAGAGGGCTGGATTTGTCCCTTCATGCACAGAGAGAAGCACACTTTCCTACTTCTCTCCCCACTTATCCAGCTCTGCCCCCAAATCCCTTGGTTGCACCATCTATATCCACATCTCACACAAGTCTTTTATTCCCTGAGTGACTTCTCTTACCTTCTCCCATTTCCATTGAGAAAATGCTTCATTAAAGAATTTTTCTCAAGAGAAGAAATGTTTGGCTAGAAGACAACTGTGTGTGTTTATTTTTCCAGTAGTAGGATCACTGCAGCCAGTCACAGCTGATCTGATACAGGATGGCTCCAATTCAGACTTCTTGATTACACCTTGGAAAAAGTGCTTGGTCCATGGTGGGTGTAGAGTTTTGTCACTTAGAGGTGAAGCTGCTCCCTCTGAGGAAAGGAACTGATTTCAGGGGAGAGCCACAGAGGATCAGGCTTTTGCTTCTGCTGTTTCCAAAGGAAAGAGTGCTGCAGATGTGAGGGGCTGTCCCATCATGTTTTGCTGCCACCCTGGCCATTAATATCCTCTTTGGGAGTAGTCTGGCTATCAGTGGGAAAAATTGGTGGTACTGATGCCTTCAGTCACTGCCTGCTTTGTGGGTGCCTATATCAGCATGTGTGGGCGAGCAAAACAGCTGAGGAAAGGGTGGCCCCAGAATTGCTCCCTGCTTCCACTGGAATTGCTTTTGGCCAATGTGGTACTACCAGCTTGTCAAGTGCCCATCTCTGGCTGTGTGGGCACAGAGCTCAGCAATTCAGCCTCTCACTGGCCTCTCATTCCTGACTGCCAGCTCTGGGTCTCTGGCTGTGCCCATCTCATGGAGCTGCCCGTGGTAATCATGCAGCCAAGCTTCCTGCTGGCTTGTCCAAACAGGTTTTTATCCTGTCAAAAATGCATGGATACTCTGTTAATTTGATAATTTGCTGAGGCAGGATCTTATGCAATATCATCCATAACAGCTGTTTTCCTTAACTTCTTTTGCTGCACAGTGAAACCTCTGAGTGACAGCAGAGGATCTAAATCCTACCTTCCCTAGAAATGAAGGTGAGACTCAAGCACCACTCATGTTAGATTCAGCAATGGAATTAATGACAAGAACCAGAGGTTGTGGAAAAGGTCTTTACAACCAATACAATCTTTCATTGAGGAAAATATTGAATTTTGGATTGGGAGCAACTGCAAGTTTTGGAAGATAAAGGATGAGTTGGTCCAAACATCACAGTTCCAGGATAGTCCTCAGCCTCTGAACTTCATTTGGCACTGATTAAAATAACAGATAATTCTGTGACAGGTCTGGAAACTCCTGAGATATGGACTCAAGGAGGAAGATTCACATCTGCAATCCAGAACTGGAGCCAGACAGAAGCTGTGGAGAGGAGCCTTCTCCTGTACAGGAAGGTTTACATGCTCCTCTTCCTGAGTTACCTCTGATGCTGAGGCAGTCAGTAATAGTTGACTTTTGTTTCCAGGGCTAAACTCACTCTCCCTGCTAATGCTTCTGTGGAAGAGACACACAGGGATCTGTTGTGAGCCCTGCCTGCTTCTGTGTTTGGGGCAGAAGACAAGATGCAGAGTGTCTGCTCTGTCCTCTCTGCCAAAGACAGGATGTCCTCAGTCACTTGGTAAATGAGGAAGACTTTCCCCTCTGGTCTGTGTATGTGTGTCCCACAATATCTTATCTCTAAACCCCTCCACACTTCATTGGAAACACTCCAACTCCCTATCTTCAGGGTTAGCCACTTGGCTCTATCTTCACTAACATCCTAAAAACAACGTCTCACAGCCCTGTGGATCTCTTAAGCTGGAGCTTTGTTTCCAGCATCTCTGCCACAGTCAGAAATGATCCTAAGTACAACAGCATGGCACTGTAACAAATGATACAATTATTCCTGCATACAGCACTGTTTCAAAGATACTTATTTTATCAGCCAGTGCATTTCGGTGGAATTTATTTCGCCTCTCCTGTTGTTCATTTACTTCTCTTCTTTTCATTGCAATAAAACTGAACAGAGGGGTGAAAATCTGGATGTCAGTTCAAAATGTTGTAGTAAATAATTCACAGTAATATAAGGAGAATTTGCTTTCTGTTGACTGCAGCTCATGCAGGGCATTGCATGCAGCTCAGCCCAGATAAACATGGTCAGCTGTGGATACACAAATTTAAAGTCTGTCTGTCTTCTGTTTCAGCCTTGTCTGATGTTATATAGGCTATATGAAAACTAGTGCCAGATATTGACCCAGAGTGGGGTAATGGATGGTACAGCTGGCTGAAGTAAACAGAGAATGGTTATTGTTTTCATCTCAGCCCCTTTCCTCCTTCACTGCTTTTGTCACCGAGAAAAGGCAGAGAAGTGAAATGTGAAACCTTCCAGTTGCCCACATCTGTTAACCAATTTATTTTTTTAAGGTAGAGGAAATGGGAGTGTAGAAAAGGTGAAGGTAGGAGTATGTCTTAATCTACGGGAGAGCCAGGTCAGCAAATAAATGTAATCATTCTTGGAGCCAGTGCGATCTGTGTCAGTCACGTTAACCTGTTGGACCAATGACCCGTGGCTCCCACCTGGAGTGTGGCTGGAAATAAGAGTTCTAACAAATCCCAGGACTGCAGATGGAGCACAGGCTCCCTGAGGCTGCAAACAGTGATTGAAAACTATCCGGGTTGAGGAAACTAAAACCAACCAAACAAATGGGAAAACAGCAACCTCTGTCTCTGCAGCTGGTTGACAGAACATTAATTCAGATGCCATTCAAAACATTAATCTTTACTTAGTTTCCAAATCTGAGCTGAAGCAGACAGGCTACAGTTACTGGATTTAGTATCGTAACTTGTGCTTTTTAAAGTTGCTTTTAATCTTTTTGATCCATGACAGGGTAAAATATCAGGGTGTGTCAGAGCTGGCAGCTCTGCAATGGATAATCTGGCTTGTAAATGCATTGCTTTGGATTACCAAATGGGCCAGGGAGAAAAAGGTGTTGGTTAAGAGGGGCTCAGGCTATTAATTACATTTAATATAATGGTCTGCTGAGTACAGTGGTTGCACAGTGGTGAGAGGAGGAGGAGTTGGGGGGAATCTTTCTGCTTCTATTCCATATTTCTTAAATGATAACACACAAATTTTCATGCTGCACCACGCACGCACTGTGTTTATTATTGTTTAGATAGCTGCCCTTGCAAAGTATGGCTCACGAGTGTGGATGATTTGAAAATAATGATTCTGACATTATATGACCTTTAGGTACATTGACAGCCACTCCAGACTACATGCTATTTTCTGAATAAAAGAATTTTTAATTTTTCTGGGGAAGTCTATTGATGGAAGAGCTTTAAATGTAATAAAGCCAGAGTTATAGTCAAAGTGACAGCCCTTGTTGTGGAACACGCTGTAGGGGACACGAGATGATTTCTGTGCATGATAATGCATTTGCTTTTAAATGCCATCACTAGATTGATAATTATAGAATTCTTCATATTGTGCCTGGCAGGGTGTCAAGGCTGAATCTTCCCAGTCTGTAAGAGTGGGAGATAGAAAATTGTGCTGTGAGCCAGAGAGTTCAGTCACTTAATGCATGAAGCTGCTAAATGTATTTAAGATGTTATAAGAGACAGACTTTAGTCTTTTCTTTTCAGAGTCAGCATAAACCTGATGCTTTATTCACGCTGAGTATTGGCAGGAAGGCTTTTAGGAGCTTTTTGTTACCAATAATCCATAAGTGACCACCACACAGAGCCTGTCCTCCCAGTTTGGTTAGGTATGTGGCAATTGGTTTAATTTCTTGTATCCAGCTTCTACTTCTGCCATTTTCAGAGGCACGGGGATCCTTGAAAATCCTTTCTTTTCACTTTCAAAATACAGAGAAATAACAGGGAGGAGGACAGAGCATCTGGAGCATCATGATCTGTAGCATTCAGTATCTGTAGCAGGCAGAGGATGAAAAAGGGGACAGACTCTGCTGGTCATGTTCAACTACCAACTTCCTTAATCAACTTATTCTAAATAAAATAATAGGTGGAAATTTTAAGAACCCCATGACCTAGGGGGTCATAAATGAAACAAAAAAAAAAAAAGGGGAATGAATTCATAATTGGGTTTTGTGTATTGGGTACACTGAAAATCATGGTTGCAATTGTCCAGACACAATCAATGTCATCAGCACAGCTCCCTTTGCTGATTGCAAACCCTCAGTGTGTTTGCTGCTGTGTACCACAGGCAAATGTGGTTGAAGCCTTGTGAATTCTGCTGGTGAAGTGTGGGATTTTTCAAGTGCCTTAGTGATTAAATATGCCAGTGTTGACTCACAGTGAGATATCTGCTTTTAAGCAGGTAAAAAGGAAATTAATCAAAAATGAAAGCCATTTTTTGGGTGGACAAGCTGTCTGTGAATGCTTAGATAAATATGATGAATGGTTTCTTACGGAAGAAAGAGGGGAATGCTATTAAAGACATAAATATGTTTTATCTGGCCTCTAAAATACAGTATCTTGATATTCTTTCATTTCAGGATGTAATTTATTTTTTCCTTAAAGAATTGTCCCGATTTTTAAAGGAGCTCTAAACACTAATAACAACTCAGCATTTCTTTATTCATCAAATAAAACATTTCCACATTTATCTAAAATTTTCTTTCTCATTCTCTACCCACAGTGCCTCAAATTGGGAACTGAACCAAAAATGCATTATTCATCCAGACCTTTTCAAAATTCCTTCTGTGGTCATCCAAAGACCCTGAAAAGGGCAGAGCACACTGTGAGGGTATGCTGAGGATCTTCCTTCCCACTCTGGTGAGGAGATTGTGCTCACAGTGTGAAAAGCCAGATGCCCATGTGTAAGTCACTGGCTGCAGGGACAATGAGTGCCAGAAGGAGAAGGTGGCAGCTTGCCTGAGCCTTCTCTAGAGCTGCTGAGAGCCAGCAATGAAAAAAATAAGTGTGCACCCCTCATTTCTCAGCAACAATAAAAGAACCCAAGAGGAATCGAGGCAGGAGAACTGAAAACTCAGCAGAAAAAGAATGAGAAGGATGATAAATAGAGAAAAAAGACACACCCTCCACACTAAACAGAAGTAAGAAAACAGAAAGCAGTCTGGTGGCACTGTTTGCCAGGGCACAAAGCTGGGGACATGAATGGAGGGAGCCTTGTATCTGCAGCAGGAGGTGTCAAGCTGGACGGTGGAAAATCTGCCTGACTGACCAAGACCAACTCCTGCCAGGAATATTTTCATTGTGGGACGAGCTCCTTCACAGCCTGTGCAGAAAACGTTTTGGGAAGTTGTGGAGGCAGAGTGCAACAAACACACAAGGACAGTGTTGCTGCTTTTCTGTGCTCAGAAGCACTTCATTCCTTTGTGTGCCCCATGGATGGAGCGTTTGCTGATAAAGGAAACGCCCTCGCTGTGCTCTGCTTCTGTTTCTGGCTCTGAGTTAAAAATTCTTCTCTTAGGAGGATCCCTCTGTTTTGCGCAGGTGTGTGGGAAATTCTGAGCATTTTAATGACACTACATCTTATTTCAGTTAGAGAAGTCTGAGAGAAAATTTCTAAATTCAAGCAGAGACCTTCAAAAATGACATGATTTTGAAAAGCTCTGAATTCTAGAGGTATGCAAATAACTTTTTTTCCAGTTCCTTGGCAAGTGTAAAACATCATCTCCAGCTGATGATATTTTTAGCAAATATAATTTTTTTGGGGGGTGAAAATGAAACCAGCAATTTTGCAGTCAAAACCTGTTACAAAACACCAATAAAAATGTGCATTTCTTTCCAAATGAGAAGCTGCTTATAATATGAAAAGTAAAGTGTTTTGTTTTAAAATATTAAAATGGACCTTGTTATGGAGTGCAATATTTTATTGAAACTGAGATGAATGAGCAAATATTTCAGTGTCCCAGCATCTGCATTTTTTCATGGAAATGAAATTTCAAGTATTAGCTTTGCCAAGTTCCTTTCAGCTTCCATTGGATGTGACTGATGTTTATTAAAGCAAGCTAATTATTTATGTACATAAATATGGAATTTGCAATATAATATCAGTTTATGGGTTTGTAGTGATTTCTAAATATGAGTTACAGAAGACCAGGGGTGCACTGTAGCTCCTTACATCAGCTGCAAGAGCTCCACAGTACACCATGTAAGGGAATACAGCAGAGTGAAGACACTACAGATTTTTATTATGGCAAGTTTGCTTACTGACATCATCACAGTTACATCAATAACTTATTGAAGTAGTTCAGTTTATGTGTCTCAGCTTTCCTCAAGTAAAACAGCTGTTGATCTCATGAAGCACTGAACTGTTCAGTTTTTCTTGGTTCTCTTATTCTTATTATTCACCTTCCTATAACACTGGCTTGGTTTTGCAGGCAGTGTTATTTTCATACATCAGTCTCTTTCACAAAGCAAAATGTAAAAAACATGACACATTTTCCCTGGCACTTCTGCTTCCACTCTAACTTTTCTTTTTTTAATTGATAGATGTCTTCTAAATTGCTAAATCAGGAGTACAGACTGCCATCTTTCTCTGCTGGTAGGATATGTGGAGCTGAGCTGTCTACACCAAGGACACCATCAGATAAGAGGGTCTGTGAGTGACCAAAACCTTGTTTCAAAGCCTCTTGTGACTGATGGTTGTGTCCCCTGGTATCTAATTTGTCATAAGATCTGACTGAAGTTTATCCCTACAGCTGTAGGTTTCATTCCATCTGCTCCTTCAATTCTTCTTCCTCCATTTCTCTCACTCTCTGATGTGTAACAATGTGCTCTAACATGTGCTGGTTATTAAACATACTCACTCCCATGGCAGCACTATGAGAATTTGACTCTTTACCAGCCCTCCTTTCTTCACAGTTCTGGAAGGAGTATGTTTTCTTTTCAAGCTTTTATATCTACGTTAAATTTGGTTGAAATCATCCAATATTTAAAAACAAAAAATAATTTGGCATAGGAAACAATCTGAGTGCCAGACACACATTCCTATAGGCATTCACATCCAAACATATGCAGCATGAAACAAGGATAACACATCTCAGAGGCACCACATTCTGTATAAGTCAACACTTCTGGAGATATCAAACATCTGTGTGAACACTGACAAAGTTTAGGTTTCTTGTGCCTTAGCAGTTTCCTTATGATAAGCTCATTGTGATGCAGGCAAGTGTTAAAGAAATGAAGTCAATGACTCTGTGATGAACCCTTTGATAAAGCACACTTGAAAGTTCCCTCCCCAAAAATACATGAAGATATTAAGTAGTGAGGTAGAAGGGTCGAGTTCATCTCATGGGCTGGTATCTGATTAAAAGACAGGAAATAAATCTGAGTAGAAAGGCTCTGTTATCACAGCAGAGAAAATGCTGCAAGAGGTGACCACTGAGATCTGTGCTGGAGCTTGTGCTCTCCAGTGTATTAGTAAATGATCTGGAAAGAAGAACAAAGAGGAAAAGAGAAGCCTTTGCTGAGGAGTAATAAAAACTAAAATTGACTGTGAAGACTTCCAGGAGGATGGCTGAGTGATGGGCAATAAAACAGCAGGTGAAATTATCTTTCGATCAGCTGAAAACCTGATACACATGGAGAAAAATAGCCCCACCTGCACATAAAGAGTGACAAGTCCCACATGAGATACTGTTATTCAAGGACAGAGAAGTGTAAGTTGCCCTGTGAATATGGCTCACTGTTCCAGGACATTTCTACAAAGTGCCACAAATTTCTGATAGAGAAAAAGAAAAGAAGGAAAAAACAGGAAAAAACCCCAAACATGAAAGGAAAGCAAAGCATATCTGTAAGTCAGCAAGTAAAGCAGTGATGCATCTAAATTTTACAGTTCCAGTCTTGTCCTCTCTGGTACCAAAAAGTAACCAACAGAAGTACTGTTGTTATGGAATAATTTCTGTACAATGAGAAACTAAATACACTAGTTATTTTCCATAAAGAAAAAAGATGAGATGCATAGTGATTTCAAAACATATAGGTGATGCTGAAAAGAGAAATTATTTCTTGTATCCCAAAAGGAATGGCTTTCAAATTAAACCATCCAACTAAGGTTTGGAAAGAAAGAAGAGACAGAGTTTTCCACGCAGTGCATAATTAAACAGCAGAGCTTACTGCCACAGGGTGTTGTGGAAGCCAAGAGTATAAATTAACTGAGCAATTAGACAAGCTCACAGATGAAAACTCCATCCCTGGTTGCTAAACATCAAGATGCTAATCCACTTCAGGCCTAAAAAGTCCCTGTTTCACATTTGCTCTGCTCTGGTATTTTGTTTTCAAGCTCCTGTTCCAGCCTGACACTAGACGTGGGATTCAGGGATAGATGGACTTCTGGTTTGGCCTGAGAACCTCCCTTATGGTCTTAATTGCAACTCAGAGAAACAGGAGGTGAGATAATCAAGGTCACTTTTGATGTGGCCATGAGAAGTGGAACTAAAACTCAAAAAGTCTTATTTTCTTAACTCACCGGCACGCAGCTTCTTTTTTTGTTTCTGTATTTCACTATTCTGCAAGACCTACTCTCATTCTTCATAGGTTTGTACACTGCAGTTGATACCTCCAGGGTAGTCTGAGAGTCTGAGAGTATTTGGATGGGAGCCTGGCCTTTGAGAAATATGTATGAGTATAAACAGATCAAACAGAATGTACCACAGCCTTATGCATCACTTCTGAATTTTGGTAGACATCTCAGGAGGCAATCATCTGGTGTAACAGGGAAGGAACTGCTAATAGTGCTCCGAGGCCACTGAAAAATTTAAATTCCTCCTAATCCTCTAGAGAATTGATTGGAAAATATGCAGTTAAGAAAATGCTCTTGGAACTCTGGAAACAATTTTCTTTATACCAGGTTGCCTAAGAACTAGGATGGAATTGAAGGTTTCAAGAGCTTTGAAGACAGAGATAATAATTGACATTTCTTCAGAAAATGATCATACCATTATTGCTGTGAGTGGTTTCAAATAGGAAGGTATCTGCAAGAGCCGGAGAAAAGAATATTATTGAAAATATGCTACTTCCTAATAATGGCAATAAAAGGCACAAGAGGCTCACACCAAGGCTGCAAATCAATGAATCTGTGATCCAAGTGCAGATTTTAGTCAATGGGAGTGAACCTATGTAGAGGAAAGTGCATGTGGACTCTGGAGTCCACTGAGGGTACGTTTAAATTTAATTATAGCCTAAATACCATTTTTCATTGGGAAATAAAAAGGCTTTTAGAATGTCAAGCCTCATTGCTGGTGCTCTCACTAGTGTCAGGGGACATTGTGACAATAGGAAAGTGAAGATAGCCACTGTATGCTAATTATTTCATATCCAATTACAACCAATATGGTGCATACAGTATAAATCAGGAAAGAATTCTGAAGGAAAAAAAATAATAGTCAAACAGAAGATATTTGTAGGGGGGTTATTCTGTTAAAGGGCCAAACAGCTTAATGCAATATGCTATGAACTTCATCTGCTTTTCATTTCCTAGAGTGCTGCAACTGCCCTCCTCAGAAGGAGGAAAATCAGAGACAGAACAACTTTCACACCATGGAGGGTCTGAGAGGCAGAGGGGGAGGAAGCAGGAGGCAGGCTTTGTGGCAAAGACACTGGAGACTCCACGGCCACAGATTTCCTCTGTGTCACTTAGGCGTGATTGGGGATTGATTTTTAAATGCAATAATAAGCAGCATAAATGGGTACTGAGTAATTTGAGAAATCAGGCATTGGAAATGCCCTTGTGCCTCAACCCTTGTATTAAGTGGCCCAGTTAGACACTCCAGTGTCAGTCAGGAGGAGTGTGGTATGCCTGAAACACTCAGGCTAAGGAGTCTGGGACAGAGCCACATCCATGAGCAGAGGAGCCACAGGACAACCCTGGCTTTGTGGGACTGAATTAGATCATTCCCCATTGAGGTTAATTATGCAGCTGGCTGAGCACAGACCATTCCTTAAAATATGTGTACAGAGAAGTGGGAGGATGTATCTAAGGATTGTTTACCTTTTCAGGGTGAATATTGTGGTTTTATCAGTAGATTTTTGAAAGAGTTGTTTATGCGTAGCATGGATATGCAGAGAAAGCCTTAGACCATTGTCACTTAGTTATACACAGATGAAATCATGTGGAGCACTCAAGGTGAATCACACAGAGTCTTAGGCTAAGGCAGTCAACTTCTGTGGATTAGGCTTGGTTTCAAAATAAGACATGACCTTCCCAGTGGTGATGAGGATCTCAGCCTCTGCCCCAAGTTCCCATGAGGGTTCATTAAGGTTCTTCGGGGTTAGGGCATGGGTTCAGAGCACCACACAGCTGACAGCTCCAGGGACACTGGGGCTGGAAAAGGTGTGTTAAGGGGGCCATGGACCATGTGTGGTGCTGGGGACCTCGGCAGTAGGATTAGGGTTAGGGCCAGAAAAAATCCAGCAGAGTCACAACAGGTGTAGTTCATGTATAGGTGCAGGAATTCTCTGACATCATATTTTGCAAAGGTCACATCTAGAACAATACATCTGCATTATTAACAGAGAATCTGTAGCTTCCCCTACATAAGGCAGATGTGGTGAGAGTGTGGTGCTACCATAGCCATTAAAGGAGACATATCCCAAGAGCTCAGAGCTGATTTAGCCCTCCCAAACTCATTTTTTTTTTCCTGCTGACTGCTTTTGTTGCATGCCTGAATGGAGGGGTCACGGCTGTGGCATTTGTGTCCCCTGGAGACCTCGGTCTCTGCTGGCAGCTGGCACAGGTTGCTCCAACTTCTGCCATGGGACTGGACCAGCACACAGAGAGCTGAGGTCAGGCTTTTTTTCCTTTTGGGGCTGGGCTGTGCTGCTGCTCAGCCACAGCTGGGAATCTGGGTCATGGTGTCTTGCTCTGGATGCAGTGCAGAGCTTGCTTATTGAGGAGAGGTTAATCTCTGTGTATGATTATGTCTGCAGATTGTGTCAAAAGTTCATGTCTAATAATAGCCTGCCTCCAACAGATGTTCCAGGAATTAATCAGCCCTCAAGTGTTTGGTTGCGACTTGATTTCTCTAAGTATAAATTAAATGACATGCAAGGGTAGCTGGTTTGGAGCAGGAAGTGGGTAGCCATGGAGCAATTCCCTGTGTCTTCACCACACCAATCAGACATGGAAAACCACTCATCAGATCATCTGTTGCTTTGTAGCTACCTTTGAAAAACTGTCTACTAAGAATATTACCTGGAGTCTAGCTCGGCCTGTGTTTTAATTTGCATTTAGTGTGATGCATTTTTTATCTAAATTAATTCCAATCACCCACCTTTACCACCAGCATCTTTGACAACGGATTAAAAGCATCATTAATCTTTAAGAAGGAGCAGTCAATGAGATCATCTAAGAAAAATACAAATGAATTTAGGTTTCTGACTGTCCTAAAAGTTTCCCCTCAGCAACATCTCCATTCTCTAGAAGTTTCCAGCAGTAAATGATTTTGCAGTACACCTCAGAGCACATCAATTTTGTGCTATTTGTTGTAAATGCCAAAGCTGATGCATTACCCACATTGGCAACCTCCCTCCTTTTAAACCAGCCATGGGAGTTTCCATTGAACTTGGCTCTGGCAACACACTTGAGGAGTTCTTCCCATTCCCACCAGGAAAACACACAGTGGCTCAGTGGTTCACAACTGCTTCTCCTCCAGACCTCGGCCAGGCTCACACTCCATTGTTCAGTGGGGCCAACAGCTCAGGCAGCCCCCAGCTCTGATGACCTGGACAAAGCTCATGGCAGCCCTGACTGTCCTTTGGTAGCCCTCCAAGGCTTCTGCACTTGCCCATGGGCCTGAAGCCCAGGTCAGCACCTAGGGATGCTGCCTCCAGCTGCCCAAGCCCTGCCCAGCTGAGCCATGCCCACCCAGGAGCTCACACCCCAGCCTAGCCTTGGTCCTGCCCTCCCTGCACCAGGGAGGTGCCCAATGTCCCTGGCTGCTCCTGGCTGGGAGTGGGATAGATCTGCTGTCCCTGTCCTAGGGATCCCATTCCCAGGGAGCTGCCAGCCTGGCTGCACCCTCATGATGGTTGGAAATGGCAGAATGTGCTGGTTTTGGCTGAGCTGCAGATAATTTCCTCCACTGTGGCTGGTATGGGGCAGCGTTTTGGATTTGTGCTGAACACAGTGATGATGATAATATAGGGATGTTTTTGTTATTGCTGAGCAGGGCTTACACAGATCCAAGGCCTTTTCTGCTTCTCCTACTGCCACGCTGGTGAGGAGGCTGGTGTGCATGGGAGGCTGGGAGGGGACACAGCTGGGACAGGGGACCCAAACTGACCAAAGGGACATTCCAGGCCATGTGACATCATGGCTCAGTGTATAAAGCTGGGGGGGAAGGGTAGGATGTTTGGAGTGATGTTGTTTTTCTCCCCAAGTCACCGATAAGTGGGATGGTGCCCTGCTCTCCTGGAGATGGCTGAACACCTGCCCAGCCATGGGAAGCAGTGAATGAATTCCTTGTTTTGCTTTGCTTGTGTGCATGGCTTTGGCTTTCCCTATTAAACTGTCTTCATCTCAGCCCACAAGTTTTCCACCTTTGACCCCTGTGATTCTCTGATTCTCCCCCTGGTCCTGCTGGTGGGGGACTGAGTGAGTGAGGCTGCCTGGGGCTTGGCTGGGGTGACAGCACCACACAGACCCAAGGAAAGCCTGAGGTGATGCCAGTCCTGTGTTCCAGTGCCTGGCAGCCCTGCCAGACCCTGCAGTCAGAAGATTTATGCTTTGCCACATGCCAGAAACCCCAGGAGAGGCCTGCTGGCCTCCAAGAGTGTCTGTGATTCCTTTCCTGCCATGACTATTTTCTCATTAGTCCTTGGCAGGCAACTGTGAGCATTGCCTTGAGCCACATTTGCAAAGCAGGGGCCTCGTGTGTCCCTGAGGGAGCGGAGCCCATCCTGGTACCCATCCTGATATCCATCCCAGGATACCCATCCTGGTACCCATCCCAGGATACCCATCCTGGTACCCATCCCAGGATACCCATCCCAGGATACCCATCCTGGTACCCATCCCGGGATACCCATCCGGGTACCCATCCCAGGATACCCATCCCGGGATCCATCCCCGGATACCCATCCC
>VZTT01001211.1:24016-55434 GCA_013400855.1 Buphagus erythrorhynchus
TCCTGGTACCCATGCTGGTACCCATCCCAGGATACCCATCCCAGGATATCCATCCTGGTGCCCATGCTGGTACCCATCCCAGGATACCCATCCCAGGATATCCATCCTGGTACCCATGCCAGTGTCCCCCCAGAGCTCTGCCACCCCTGATCCAGCACCTGCTGCCAGAGTGGAAGGGGCAGTGCTTGGGCAGGGACAGGGAGATGCTGTGCTCTGGCAGGATGGATGGCAGGTCTGCTCCCTCTGAGTCTGACCTCAGATAAATCCTCATCAGGGATGCATGGCCAGGCTCCTCCTTTGCCAGGGTATAATACATTACATTCTTAACGGAGGAAAAAAGTTAATTACTTTCCAGATGCATTAGGGGAGTAGCTGTGAGTGCTTTCCTGTTCATCTTTTATTTATTATATATTACCTAACTGTTTAAAAATTTATTGTTGTGATGACTGTAATTGTTTGGGTTACAACAGACCATGCTTACTGTATGTTTTATTTTCAGAGCCTCTACAATATACCTTGCAAGACAGGAAACTGGGAGCCTAAATGTCTTTTTGTGAGCAAGAAAAATGTTTCCCTCTGCCTTGTGAACATTTAGGGCCAGACTCATTCCTTGAACTTAATTTTTGTATTGCTGTGTTATGAGTTTCTGGCCAGAGCACTTAAGGGCACTGATTTGCAAAGCCAAAGAGGAATCAATATTTTCCTCTTTGCAGGCAAACTGTCACATAAAGAAATTACTAAATATCAGCATGTAGTGGTCCAGCCAGGTACTCTCTCCACAGGCATACTGGTATTTTTCTCTACTGTTGAAAAATGCTTACCTTACATCCTATTCAATATTATAATAATTTCTAATAATTCCTTTAAAATTAAATAATCTGGGGTCAGGTTCCCTTTTTCTTACATCCATTGGTACCCTCTATTCCATAAGATAATTAATGCCCACATGCAAAGAAGAGGATTTATTTATATTTTGAGTAAAACTAACCCTTAAAAAGAGCCATAAAAAAAACCCCAAAGAAGTGACCTACTAACATAAATCTCATTTGTTCTGTTTGTGAATTTTTTCTGTATCTCAGTTTAAGCCCATTTATAGCTTGATATATTTTTTAACTTTATTAATTTTCCCTCTTCCTCGTTTTCATGCATTTTAGTAGCACAGTTCTCCTTAAAGCCTCAGAATATCCCCAAATAGAAAAAAAAAAATGATTCCTTAAAATAAAATCTGCTTCATCACCATCTTGTCATCCAGCCTACGAGACAGTGTTTCCACTGACTTCTCTAAGCTGTGGATAAGGCCCCATATGTCTTAATTACAGAGCTTAGCATAAGCTCTCTGCACAGAGAGCAGCTTTGTCACTGTGCTGCTCTGTGCTCCGTTATCTCTGCGGGGCTGGTGCCTGCAAAACAGTTTTGACAAGGACGTCACTGGTCATGAAGCAACAGACAATCCTGGCCCAAAGACTTTGCAAGCTGTGCAGGGAAGATGGACAACATGTGGTAGGGGAAGGAAGTTCCTGAGGAAGGAAAGGACCTTGTTCAGGGTTGCATCAGAGATTTGGAATAGAGCTGCTGTGCTCCAGAAAACAGACTGATGAAATCACTCAGTTTTGAGAGGAAGCCGAGTCTTTATTGAATTTCTGTGACCATGTAGACTCCTTTCCCAGTGTTTTCTCTGAACACTGGTTTTGCAAACCACCTCAAAGCTTGACCCAGGTTGCTGAATCCTGTCTTTAACAATTTCTATTGTTGTTGGATCTTTTTGCAATCATTTGCTGGCTGGTGAGAACCAAAGCCTGCCATTGCATCATATTTCCTCTTTGGGATGAAGTTGTGTAGGCCCTCTGTGCTACTCATGTGACACCATCTCTTTCAAACCCAGTGCTGAGGACAGCAGGGTCTTTTTGAACCCAGAGGTCCCAGATGCTTCAGGTCAGCCCACCAACATTCCAGGAATATATTTAGTTCTTTCAGTGCCAGAGTGCACTTGCTGGGCATTAACAGAAATTTGAATTCTTCCTGCCACTCCAGATAAGGCTGTATTATCCTCATGTGTCACAGTGACTGTGGAGCAACCATCCTTTTGAAAAGCTAACATTTTATGAGTGCAGGTTGCTGGTTTGCCAGTTAGCTCACAGCCCCCTGAATTATTTTCTCTCTTATTCTCATTTTTTGACTAGTCTTCATGGCTGTTAGGATTTATCGTTCTCAGAGTAGACACATCTATTCCCCCACAGCTTCAAAAAGCAATAACTACAGCAGGGGAATCAACCACTGCTGATTTCTCTTGATCTTTTCCTCAGGAGTCCCTGGTATGCAGAAGTATTTCTCAGGGCTAAGTCTCCTTTTCTCAGCAACCTATCCAGGAAGCCTGAGCCAGATGGTTCACAATAATAATGTTGATGCTTTCAGTGAGCAACACTTTAATAGTGCATGTAACCTGAGTCTGCCTTAGGCATCAGCTCACTGGAGTCCCTCAAGGCCTCCCAGACATGAGCACAGACTGGGAGAAGTCATTGAGAGCAGCTCTGAGGAGAAGGACTTGGGGGTTCTGTGGATGAGAAGCTGGAAACATGAGGCAGCAATGTGCATTCACAGCCCAGAATCCAAATATGTCCTGGGCTGCATCAACAGCACCACAAAAATCAGGGCAAGGGAGAGGATTTGCAACGGTGGTATTTGCACCACTTATTTAGTGGCTTGTTTGCAGTTTTCTACTGTCTTTACTCAGAGTCAGGATTAAAAACACGAAGGAGACATTTTTTTTTCATGTTTGGGCTTGGTTGTTTATTAAATCTTATCTAAAGTACAGAGAGTTCAGCAACATTTCTTTGCTAAAGGCTACTAGCTAAAAGCAAGGAAAAATGGAGGTGAGTTTAGTTAGTTACAAGGTCTCTTAAAGCTAAACAGTCCAATAGAGAATTAACACTTATATTATTTATACTTTTCACCCAATAACCAAAATCCTGTGACCTGCAGTGCAGCACTGACTATCCAACCAAAAACTACTACTTGAAACCATGAAGAAGGAGGAAAAAGATCATTGAAAGGAGACAACACCCAAAATCCTCCATCTTGTCCCATACCTATTATTATATTATAAAAACCTCAAACTTAAAATCCTTTACCATGTGAAATCACACACTTTTATTTTTAACTACACACTCATGACTTTATCACTCAAATTTGGAAGCCTTCTCCAAGTCCTCAGGTCAAAAGCAGTGCTCTCCAGGGGGTCAGTGCCAGAAAGCACAGAAAGCTCAAAACTCCCAGGTTTCTGGGATCCAGCAGGGATTCTGTCCCTCTGCTCTGCCCTCATTAGACCCCAGCTGCAGTGCTGCACCCAGCTCTGGGGTCCCCAGCACAAGGGAGACGTGGATCTGTGTAGAGGAGGCCAGGAAGATGATCAGAGTCTGGAGAACCTTTCCTATGAAGGCAGCTGCTCACTCTGCTCTTAGGAATCCCTTTGTTCACCTATTACTCAGCCTCTCTCCTGGCTGTGGGTCTTAGGACAGCATATTGAAAATTCCACATGCTGGGAAACAGCTTGCAATCACTCTGGGTTTACACAACTAAAATGGCTCTTTTGTAAGTAATAAATTTACAAAGATGCTGAACTGCAGACTGCCCAGTGAAAGCCTCTTCCACACCTCTCCTGTCTTCCCCCTTTCAGCTACATTTCTTGCAAAGAGAAAAGTTCTAAATATTCTTAGAGAGCTCTGAGATGCTATGCTTTCCAGCAAGTCTCAGCTTAAGAGAAAACTACCAAGACTATTTCTTTATTTTTTCTTTCTTCTCCTCCTAATTCAGAAATGTTAGCTATTAAAAAAAATGTTTATAAGGGGTTTATTGCCTGTGGTGTTTCTTTCCTGGAATGCAAAGCAGTTAAAAAAGTAGTTTATGATGCCTTCTGGAAATATCATACGTGTTCTCCAGGAAATGCTTGTGGTGCCATAGTGCTCGGTTTCCATTAACTAATGGTAATGGCTTGATGTTGTGATAACTCATGCTAAGAGAAAATGCAGCGTTTAACTAAAGCTACAATAACATCTCACTGTAGTGTTATAAAGAACTCCTTACTGAACTAAATGCCAGCACAGTTTATGCAAATGAAGTCTGTTCTGGATCCGTGCACCCTGAGCTTCAGCTACCCCTTCCCTTGGAAAATCTGGCTTGTCTCCCATGGGAACTGACCCTGGCACTGTGGCTTGTGTTCATGCAATTCCCCTGTTGTATCAAGGTCAGTAATGACAACACTGCATTGTTCTCTAGCAAAATAGTGACTTTGGAAATCATGAGCCTGATAAATCTTTCTGGAACTCTGTAGTACCTCTCAGAGATATTTTATTAGCAATGTGATGAAGGTAGTGTAATTCCTTCCCCCTTCCACAAATCTGAGGGGGATACCTGCCTTCCATAAACTCATTATAAGTCACAGCATTGAAAACAGTGCTCAGCCTTATCTCTACACAGTTCTGCTGGCTGTGTGATTTCATCCCCATAGTTACATCACTGCAAACACTTACAGCTCTGACAAGCTCACTGTTACAGAAGAAAAAAGCAGAAATCCTTTGCAGCAGTTACTGTCTCTTTTCCCAAGTGCAATAACATTTTCTAATTTAATGGATCATGCCATTCATCTTTACAATTCACACATTTCAAGGAGATAGCCCATAATTCCTGGGAACCAATGTATTCTCCTCACATTTGGAATAGAAAATATCAACTATTGACTGCTACATAGTTCAGTTATTTGCTACTTTTGCATAGGCAGAGAGATCAGTCTGGCAGAGCAGGAGTGAGATGTACTGGAGTATAAGAAATACTTTAAATGGAAGATATTTTTTTTAATTATTATAAGCTAAGTTTTGGTGAAATAATTCTAAACCATATGAAAAAATTTACACATAGAAAAAGTACTCTAGAAAGAGCATGGCACCTACCATTTGTCTGCCATGAGATGAATCCCTTGCCTTCCTTCACATACTTGAACACACATACACACAGACATTTACACAAGTTTATTTGGTAAACTTGTGTCTCTGGCACTGACTTAAAAAGCAAAGAGCTCTGTGTAACCACAGCTACATTAAGTGAAGCTATAAGCAGTTACATATTGTTTGCAGGTCCATTAAGCTGCATCTTCCAATCTTAAGCTGCAGGTTTGTAATGGAAGGTGGTTGCACCTATTTGGAAAAATGGACATTTGAACAGGTTGTGTTTGTGAGAAGCCTTGGATTACTTATCATCTGTGGTGTTCTTTCCACCTTTTGTACCACTTAAAAGATACCTTAAAGTGTTTAAATTTTCATACAGGAGCAGCTGCCAGGTCCATATAAAGGGTGCACCTCTGATGCTGAGGGGATTTTAAAGGGCCTCATGCCTTCCTGTATCCATCTGAGATTCCAGTCAGAAGGAGAAGGAAGTGGAGACAGTTCTGTATATCACTCCATGCTGAGACACAGCAACTCTGGCTGATAGATTTACTTTAGTGTGAGGACACTTATTCCTCAGGGAGTTTTGGCTAAAAATTATTAAGAGGGAGAGTGGGTAAAAATTCAATTGAACTTCCATGTCAGCTTGTGAATCAGGGAGCTCTTCCCAGATGGTGATAAAGTAAAGCAAGGAGTTGTTTTTCTAGGCAGTTCCTCTAGAGACAAGAGCTGCAGTCAGTCACTTGTTGCATTTAGAAAGCTTGAAGCAGTGGAAGGATAAGTCTGGGATGTGCTGGCAGGTTTCTGCTGGGCCTTGGGGTGAATGTAATGGACCTGCCTCTTCCTATGTGTCTGGGAGTGAGAGAAGGAACAATGCCAGGCTGAAAGGAGGAAATAAGGGGATTAAACAAAGAGCTCTAATTCTTGAATTAACACCGTGTGCTGTGTCTGCTCTGAGAGCTGAATACAATGGCTTTCAGTTAAATACATTTTTCTGCTGAGCTGGTTTTTGGGATGGCTCATTGTAATGACTTCCTAAAACACTGAACTTGAATAAATAGAAGGGCTCTCAGGGACTTGCTCCAATAGAGCTTTATTTCTTCCACTCTAACATTCATCATGTTCCTTCCCTCCAGTAATAGTTGTTACAGGAGCCAGTGGAAAGCAGTCCCTTCCATATAACAAGGCATGACTTTTGCAGCCCTTACAAGCTGCCATGTAGCTACAGCAGGAAATAAAGGCATGTGCCACAGGAGTGTTCAGTCACCTTACATCTCTCACGTCATGTCAGAACAGAAACAGTCTTGGATCAGAACAGAGGAAACTGAGATACCTGGATAACTCATTCTTGAAGGGTTTTGAGACCTGGATATTTGCAGGGGCTATACTGGAAAGCAGTGAAAGAAATGGATGCACATAATAAAAAATTAATTGCAACAAAGTAACGTAGAAGGCTATAGAAGTAAATGACCCCCACTTCTCATCTTAAGTTGTTGCAATGCAAAGGTGTTCAGACCAGATTTTGTGCAGGAAGTAATGTTTGTAGTAAAAGCAGCCATTCTGTAAAACTGGATTGCTCTCAGGAAAATTTGCAAAGGGACATGAAAGCAAAGTGCATCTGCAACATAAAGGACAGAATTCTGAGGTTAGCAAAGAAGCACTGTTCTTTCCTGGATCCCCTAATACATTTTCAAGCTCAGGTATTATAGCTGACCAGCTAAGAACACGTAATCCACTTTAATTGAACATTTTACTGCATGTTTCCTGGAGCTATGGAACAGTAATGTCTTCACAGGAAAGATAATAGCTGTGTCTGTACTCTCAGGGGCAGCCCTCAGGCCTTGCTCAGCACCAGCCTTGTCTTCCTTGCATACTGGAAACCTATTATTCTCATTAGGTATCAAAGGCAGAGTGTGACACAATAGGTTTAAACTGCTCCTGGAAAATGCAGGTTAAGGAACAAAAGGAGTGCTCCAGAGGGAAGGAAATACAGGCATCTGAACATAGGACAGCTGGTTGATTAAGCAGGGTCTTCATGGGAGATGTTTAAAGTTTAATCCTAGTATAAGTGATTTTTAGCAAGCAGCATCTGAGGGGGTGTGTTTGTGTTCAATGCATTCTCTGGCACAGAATTAAAATTTGCTTGGTTTACCTAATCTGGGGGAGGAGAAGGCGTTCAGTTTACAAAATCATCCCTGGATTCTCTAGATCCAGGTGTTCCCAGCTTTCACTGGTAAAACAGAAAAGCTATCCAATGAAAACATTCAAAAAGTTTTCCAGCAATATCTATCCTTTCTCCTTGGAAAGAACACTTCGAGTCTGTTACCTGCATAAAATTTACCAGTTGTTGTGCTCTAAAAGAGCATTGCAGCCTATTGAAATATTTTATTCTTCATGTCACTGAACTTAACATGAAAATAACAATTAGGAAAAGAAGCTTTTTGAACTGTTTGAATGGTTTGCATGCTGTATTATTTAGTGGTAGGAAGAAAACAAGCCCAGCTGGGTATTTATTTTGCCTTGAACCTGTTCCATTCATTCTCTACAAAGTTTTAAATTAGGGGTTTTTTTAGTTTACTCAGTGGAAATAAGGGCAAGGAAGAGAATGGCAGCAGGAAGGAAGAGTGCTAAAATAAAAGAATTGAAAATGACAGCAAATGTGAAGAATATTTCTTCTCCTTTACAGGAACTCTCTGTCATACCAAGAGTGATGCATCTTTGGTGGTTTCAAGTTTGAAATCAACAGTATGAAAGCAATTAAAATACTCATCCCACTTATAATACCTTTTACCAGGGGATCTCAGAACACTCTATCTTTATCCTGCCCTGTTCTACAGTGCAGCTATTTGAGGAACTGAAATCGTCACTGCCCGCCCATGCATTTCAGCAATCACACAGCATCTTTTTTCTTTTTTTTCATTTAATCTCAAATGCTGCCTTAAGGCAATACCAAATGACTGACGTTTTTTCCTCTCATCTTAACCAAAATGGAATCTTGGATCCATTTCCAAGAAGTGCTGGCATGCTTTCACATTTCTGCATATATGAGGTGTTTTTATTATAGGTCTGTTTGCTATCTTAAGCAAGATAATGGTGGGAAAGATATATACTACCAAGTCTGTGAGTTAATTTAAGGAGTTATTTGGACTGAGGTTGGACAATTCAATAACTCCAGCTCTAGGGCTTCTGATGCAAAATAAAAAGTGATGCAGGCATATAGTACAAAACATTTGTCCAGGTAAAACTCTCTGTCCTGGGTTCACATTTCCTCATGGGTTTTATGGGTTAATACTCCAGTGTCAGTTTTTATAACAAACTAGATATAATCTATATTCTCACAGCTAGTATAAAAGAAGCATACATGCATCAATCAGCTCTTTGCACTATAGTTCATGTGGCAGAGATTTAACTGTATATTCAAGTCTGATCTGGATCCAATTTTTAATCCTGGAAAATTCAGAAGTGCAAAGATCCAGTATTAATGACAGTAGGAGTTTGCCACTATGGCTTCAGAAAACACATGAGTGTTGCTTTATAATTATTGTAATGAATCAGACCTTAATATCAATTAGAGAATTCTTGAATAAAGATGAACAGCAATTATTTAGTGTCCCTTATAGAAAGATTCATGACAAGCAAAACTGACTGGTTTAGGTTGAATAAAATCTGAAGTAGATTAATTATTTGCAATAGAAACTGATTTTCCCCCACAAAATTCTGAAATAAAATAATGAAATAATAAAATATGTGAAATAAACATATTTCTCTAGTCAGTATGATGATCAGTCCATTTATGGAAATCTCCATTATAAGAGGAGAAAATTGTATTTAGACACACTGAATGTTTCAAAATATTTCAATGGTATAAATTTCAAGATGATTGAGATTTATGTAAAGTTGTCAGTAAGTAGGAATTCTCCTTCCTCACTCAAACAAACCGAACATTTATTCCCAGATGCTTTAAATAAATGAGGCATATTAATCCTTTCATTTACTTTAAGCACTATGTGACATAACAATAAATTCCTTCTTTGGGTCTGAAAAAATATATGGAAGTAGTGGACCTGGAGAACAACAGAATAGCAAAGCCATCTAAACAGAATGGGAAGTTGCACATATGGTGCAGAGCCAGAATTGGAGCTCATTTCCTTCTCTCTGTTATTCAGATGTGCAAGGGAAAAGAAAGCCCAAACTCGTGGAACTGGGAGGAAGCAGCTTCCTGCAATTATTTATTTAGCAGGTCCATCACTACCACTGCAGGTAGCTCCTGCTTGAGGCATCTGATGGAGCAAGGACAGGGAACACAAAAGCAAGGGGGAAAAGGAAATATAATCTCGATTTTCCAAACAGGAAAAGGTGATACAGAGACACGGTAACAGGGGGCTGGAGTGCTCTGAGTGTCCTGGGGCAGGATGGTGGCTCTTCTCCAGAACCACTCTTGCCCCTGGAGATGCTGCAGATGCTCCTCAGGGCTTTGGTAAGAGACAAGCATTAGCAAGCAGAGACCACTCTACCTTTTCCTGCAATGACATAGGGCACAAGATGCCAATGACTGGTAGGAAATTCCCTCACAGTGGTGAAATTGAGACTAAGCAGTAGGAAAAATCCCAACTTTTGCCCTTCTGTACTTTGTCCTTGTCTCCTCTGATTCCAAAGAGGCCTTAAAAAAGATGGGCATGTCCCAGATTTGAAGTGAAAGGAAACAAGAATCTGGCAGGGACTTTTTTTAGAAAAGCTGACGCCTGAGTAATGAAAACAACGTTCACCCAGCTGAGAGACAGCAAAAGAACAGTATTTATTCTTAATTCTTTGCATGTGATCTCAAGTTCTCTTTGCCCAGCTTTCTGATTTCTCCATGCTTCCATTTCCCACCTTTCAAGTGCAGACTCCAGCAGCACAGGCAGCCTGCAAACTTCAGGTAAATTTTTTGTCTAGAAGGTATAATCACCTTCCACGCTGTGTATCATTAATGTGTGGGAACAGGGTGTATCAGAAAAAGACCTTGCTTGGATCTAGATCTTCCCTGATTGAGTTCCAAGCTGTGACACTGAGCCAGCAGATGACCTTATCTATCACTAATGTGGACTGCACTGTGGAACTTGTTAATGGGGTTGCATGCACATTATAACCTAGAAATTCTGGGTTATCACTGATGCTTGCAGCTGCCATGGCAACAGAGTTGGTAGGCATCTCTTAAAAAGTCTTTTTTTCTTTTTAAGGACTCCTTGAAAGCAGGAGGCATTTATCATCCAGCATGCACAAACAGGTTTAACTATGAAAACAGTTTGCCTACAAAATGATAGACACCATCTCCCTGTAGTTTCTCTATAGCTCATATTTTTAGTTCTAGGTTTGTGCTACTGCATTTAAAAAGATTTTCATTAGAGTCCTTATTTTTATGGCCTATAACTAAGCTAGATTTTCAGGACTTTCCTGTGTTCAGGTTTTAGCTTTGCAATTCTCCTTGATGTTACTGGAAGTTGCCCAAAGCCATTTTCCTTGAAGACTTTTGAAAATGTAAGCTTCACTGTCTGTCTAGTAACAGTAAAAAAACATTCAAGCTAAATCAGTGGAAAATAAAAGTTAGCTATTTTCAAATGAGCACAGAACTGCTGGGTATTCATCCACAGAAAATAAAACATTTGACTCTGTATAGCTCTAGTATTTTACTTTGAGGAACATTTGCTCTCCTCACATTCCTGGAATAACCATTGTTTTCTGTCTTTGACAGGTGGCACTTCTGCAGGTGTGTGTTCACCAAAGGAACTATTTAAACTTTGAGCAAACCACAATAATATGCAATACACAATCTCTATCTGGCAGTCCTAAAGCCCTTCAAAAACCTGAAAACTTTAAGACAGTACCAAAGAGATGTGAATTCTTGTTTGCCCTTCTGGAGAATGGAGACACTGACAAGTTAAGCCATATTAACTGACTCAGTAAGCCAATCTCCAACTCTGCCACTGGCCTGAGATCCCCCTTGAACCAATTTCTTGGGATTAATCACAGGATTAGCTTTCTTTCCTCCTTACATGTGCATTTAAAGGACTGGTTAGAGACAGCATGGAGTGTTCCAGTTGAAAATCCGGTCCAAATTTTTAGAAGATTGGATTATAAGTGCATGGCTTAGGAAGAGTTTGGAAGCCTGCTATTTACTATCCTTTATTTGTGTTGTAGACCAGGCCTCCATTCTGCTAAGTGATCACTTGCAAATCAATTGCAGATGCTTCTGGGAAAAAAAAAGACACACATTCTCTAAAAAGGCAGGATTCATGGCACAGCAGAGGTGGAAACTCTTGCTGTCTGCACAGTTCTGGAGCCTCCACCAGTATTAAAAACTTCATGGCAAGTTAGCTCCAGGAGCTTTTTAAAACAGTCTGGGTATCCTCAGAAACTGAAGGCTGTGCTTAAGGAAATTTTTTTATTTTTCATGGGAAAAGCCTTTCCTCAAGAACAGTGCTGGGTTGCTGAGTTGGAGGGTCCAAAGCAGTCAGACCACGTAGTAAACTGATGACATCCTTTTTATATGTCTGGGGTTCTTCCTTTGCTCCTGCATCCCTCTGCTCCCCTTGCACCTCACCTGCCTGAGTTTTAAAAGCCACTGGGATCACAGTCAAGCTGGTCTGGCTATAGGCCATTTTTGCCATGAATTCAAACAGATTGGAAGAATCAAGATGTTCAAAGCCTCATTTACGTGTGAAACTATAAAGTTACACTCTGAACTGCTTACACAGTATTATCAGGATAGCACTTGGATGTCTCTCTGACAGGGGATTAGTGCCTGAGACACGTGTTAAGGTAGGAATTAACTTGTGACTCTGGTGATTTACTCTGAAATTTTTGAGTCAGATGCTCCACAGGTCTTATTTGGTGTTGCCTCTTGAGTTAATGGAGCATACATGGTCTCTTTATTTGCAGCTTTTGCAAAGCAACCTGTTTTTCCATCCTGTTAAAATTCATAACACTACATGAGGCAGGTGGAGGAAAAGTTTATAAATACTTTTCTAATAGAGCAGAAGTACAAAAGCTCTTCAAAGGGAGCAGCTTTGATACTACCTTATATGAAGCATTCTTCTGCTTCTCAAGAATGGGGAAAAAAAAGGTTACACATAACCCTGAAACATGAATTACCTAATTTGGACAAAATTAAAATTGGCAAACACGGGACAAAATGCACATTTACTGTCATCTATCCTCCATCCTTAGCTTCATGACACCTTCTTTGGACTCAGGTCTGATTTCCTGTGAAAGCAGAGCCCAGGAAAGAAACAGAGTGATTGCAGTGATGATCTGGCAGTGGGGTGTGCCCAGCAGTGAGAGTGGCAGCCCCTTGGCCAGGCAGCATTTGCTGATGGATGCAGCACTGTCGCTGTGTGTGCCAAGGCTGGCTGCCTCTGGACCTTGGCAAAGTTAGGTAAAAAATGTGACATGGCCTGCTGTGTGGGTACTGTAATAAGGAATAATATAAAAATTCTGAGTGGAGCTGGGGACAATGTAGTAGAATGATGTACCTGAAAGCAGGCTCAGTTGCATTTGCTGCTTATGGAGTGACTTTTTTTACAAGGAAGAATTGCTGAGGATGCTTTTACCTTACACATGAATGCCCTTGTTCATGTCTTCTATATTAATCTCATTTTTAACCTTCTTATCAATTTGTTATATATCTGTATCCCACCTACTGTTAGGCACCTACATAAGGTTTAACAGTCCTTTAAAACCAATGGAAAGAAAAAGTATGCCCAAAAGGTTATTCTGGTTATAGATGAAGTAAATTACTCCCTGGAAATGTCACTGTCTTCTGATTTGTGAATGATTTTACATGGCTGCAGCCCAAAACTCTTTCTCTTTTTTTCTTTATCTGTGAATGTTGGTGTGATCCTGATCCTCAGTGCTCCTATTCCTCCACACATCAAGGCAATATTTTTGTAAATAGCTAATTGTATTGGGGTTGCATGGCAAAGTTTTGGTAGTGAGGGGGGCTAGAGAGGAGTCTTCTGTGAGAAGCTGCCAGAAGGTTCCCTCATGTCCCACAGAGCCAATCCCAGCTGGCTGCAAAACAAATCCACTGCTGGCCAAGGCTGAACCCATCAGGGATGGTGGGAGCACCTCTGGGATAATGTGTTTAAGAAGAAGAAAATTTGCAGTGCAATGGCAGCCAGAGAGAGTGAGGAGATGGGAGAGCAACAGCCACCAAGGTCAGTGAAACACGAGTGGGGAGGAGGTGCCAAACCTGAGATTGCCCTGCAGCCCCTGGAAGCTCATGGTGGAGCAGAGATCCACCTGCAGCCTCTGGAGGAGCCCATGCCAGAGCAGGTGGATGCACCCAAAGAAGGCTGCAACCCCTTGGGCTTATTTTTGGTCTATTTTTGTATTTCATCCTTAGATATTAATGATATCCTATAAATAACAAGGAGAATGCTTTCTATGCCCTGGGAGCAACTCAGAAAATTTGAGGCCAGCAAGCTTCCACTTTTCTGGTTGTTCTCAGTGGATTTATGTGGCCAGTGTTATGAAATTGAACGGGAAGCTTCAGGGTAAATATAAGAATTTGGATGCACACATCCTTTGCATTCAATAGGAGAACACAGCTGTCAATACTTTACAGAGCTGTGAAAAAAAAGTACTAATCTTCAGAGCTCTCTTCATCACCAGAAGCAAAGCTAGAAGGGGATGCATGTGAGAACCAGGGGGAGAGATATGGAAATCAGAAGGTAAATTTGAAGCAGAGGGCTGACGTTTTCTCCTTGTGGTTCCCACCATGCATGCAGAGAGTTAAGGCAAAAGTAATTATCATTTTTCCCCACATTTGTCCTAGAGCAGTCTGTGACCTGGATTGTTGTGTCTGGCTGCTAGTGGAAAAAACAATTGAGCTGCAGTTTCACTGCAAATTGTACCAAGAGAAAAGGCACAGTGCAAAACAAAAGAGTGCAATGGCTGTCAGGTACGTGGTAAATCATGCAGTGACAGCAGCCAACAGTCAGGTGTCTGGCCTAGAGGACTCACAGCTCAGATAGGGAAAGAATGGAGCTACTGATATGTAGAATTACCAACTCATCAGCAGCAGGATGGTGAAGCAGAGAGAGTCAAACTGCTTTTTCAGAGGCGCTGCCTTGCATGATGCATTCATGAGATGATGTGATCTGACAAGTCAGTGAGTGCTTAACCCCTCCTCTGCCAGTGGAGTCTTTCATCCTGCTTCTCAGCAGAGACAGCACTGATTTGCTGAGCTCAGAATAACCTTGTGGGTGAGAGCTGTTGTGCTCTCACACACAGCATTTGTCTGAAAGTTGTCTCTCTGGACAATATTTTGAGAGAGAAAACCCTTCTCACTCGGATTGGAATCCAGTATGGTCAGAGATGCCCTGGGCTGGAAAAGAAAAGGAAGAGGATCAAAGGAGACCATAATGTGTAGAGTTAAACAGAAAAACTGTCATGGTAGGTGAAGCCAGTCCACAGCATTGCAGGGCAAAGCATCACAACTTTCAGGGTCAGCATCAGGTAGCCCTGACTGGTGTCATGGGCAGCTGCCTGGCTCACAGGTAGCCAGAGGTGGTGAAATGGCAGATCAAATGAACAATATACAATTAATTCCCTTTGCACCCCAAATGACTCTTCTTTAGCACAAGGCTAGGTGGGCACAGTTAGAGGAGAGACTCTCTTGTTGCTTGGACACCTAGTGTCATAAAATATCAGTTGGGTTAACTGGGTAACTTTCCTACAGTTCAAGCTCCATATGTTATCAATGGTCTGATGAAAATGGGCAAAACAGGATTGAATGAAAATAATTCAGGTGGCAGAATATCACTTAATGGATTTGTCCTAAGGTCCTAAGGAAAGTCTGCTATTTTTTTTCTCCAACACATCACCTTGCCAGCACAGAGCCCTGCAGATTCATTCCTCTTTTAATTTGCACTGATTTATGTCAAATCACCACATTACTAGAATATAATGCGAACAACTAGTTGTCTGTAAAACTATAATGGCCAACTCTTAAATATAATTCTAGCTAAGCATCAAGCATCATCTGGCATGTGTGACAGGTGAAACCACCATATGGTGAGGACCCACCTAGATAAATCAGTGTGCTCCAAATTCTGCACTGCCCTGTGAAAAAACATCTTCCTGTCCTGGGGACAGGCAGTACTCCCCAATGTGAAAAGAAGCCTGGGCCATAACATGTAGTTTGATTTCACAATTGTGGAATGAGTAAACAGCATTCTAACCAATCCTTAGCACATCTCTGAGGAGTTCCTAAAATGCTTTTTCATTCTGCAGAGGGTTAACATGGATCTCGTGTAGAGAGAAGCAAGTGGAGTCTGAGTGCATATGCATACACAAGCATATGCACATGGTGCTCATAGGTTGGGGTTCTGACAGCAGCAGGGTCTATTTATAAGGGACAAGGAAAATATGTTTGCTTTGCTCCCTTGAGGAGCAAGTGAGCAGTGAGTGGGTGGGAGGCATGGGGAGCTCGTCTGTCTCTGATCATCCCTGTGCTGGTGGCTGAGGGAGCTGCTGAGAGCCTGTGTGTGCTGTGCTCCACTTCCTGTGCACCTCCAGACATGGCTTGTCCATTTTTACTGGGGTGGGGCTGGGAAAAGTGTATGGTCCAGGCACCTCCACGATCACAAGCGTTGCAACAATACAGAGTAAGAGCTATGACTTAAAAGTACACAAGAAGGCAGTGATCTGATATAATTTTTCTTGGTTTTTCACTGAACTCCTCTTACCATTGTGCCATTACAAACACTACTGATCCCCTATCCCACACTCCAAACTCCAAAATATTCATTCCCAAACCAATACATTATTTTAAAAAGGAGTGTGGACTTCAGCAGCACAGATGAGAAGTGTACTGATAGCTAACTCAATGGGAAACTGTCCTGTATGGCTCTGTAATCCATAGAGGCAGCCAGGGTGAGGGGTTGGGAAGTGCTCCAGAGACTCATCACTTGCAGAAGTTGAATATCTGAGACAGCAAAGGACCACTTGGAAAGAAGAGCGTAGGCAAAGAAAGGAGCAATACACTGGAATAAGCAAGGAAAGGTAGGGAAAATATAGCACAGGGAAACTCCTGCTTGTCTGAATGTGCAGAAAAAGGAAGATTAATTTTGTTCAGGCAAATGCAAACTCTTCAGCTAGAGTAATTCACATTGAAGAAAAAGATCAAAGAAAACCAGTGAAATTAGTCAGCTGAATTTTGATGTGCCACCAAGTAAAGACTAAGAAAAATCTTACAAATCATGGTAGAAACACTTCATAGAGATCAAAGTTTAGCTAAAGATAAAAGACAGAAAAACAAAATATCATTTTGTAATTTCCTCCCCACCCTTAACAACATTTGTCATGTATTATTTATGACCAGTAGGTCTTTTTTGGGGGAGAACATCTAAAATATTTTTAACAGGGGTCCTTAAATTCCGGAAAGCATTTCAGCTGCAGTGGTCTCTGGCAAATTTGCTATCAATTTCAACAGCATCTGAATTGGGTACATGGTAAATTTAACAATGAAAATATACCAGACACTTTTAGTTCCTTATGGTGTGTCCCAAATAGCTTATAAAACACAAATGCTTCTTCAGTCATTAGGGATGAACAGGTCCCCTGGCATCCTAAATAGAATGCAAAGTGTGGATCAGACCGGGTAATAAATTGAATTAATGTGGCAAAGACATAGGCTGGTGTCAAACTGATGTTACAGGACTGACTTATATTGAACTACTCCTTGGAGACAGCAACACAGAGAAATGGTTTGTGCTTCATCTCGAGCACAGCTACCAGGCACTCTGTTGCCATGCTACAGTATCTAGGTGGCATCTTACCCAAGGAAAATCCTGCTTCTCTGGTGCCAGTCCCTGTTTGGGGTGCTGGCAGGAGGCTGAGTACATCAGCTGAGTGGGTTGTCTTCCTCCAGATGCTGCTGGACCAGAGGATGGTGAGGACATGCCACACAGCAGTGCCTCTCCCTCACCATCCCACTCCTGCAGTGGCTCCTTCACTGTGTTCACACTGGGGGAGAGTGTGAGCTGAGCCATGTGCTGATGCCTTTCACATCCTCAACTCCCATTTTCTGCAGAGGAACTGAGCCCATTTAGCATTTAAATGTGCCTCTGGGGAAGTGAAATGGAAGG
Source organism: Buphagus erythrorhynchus (assembly GCA_013400855.1). NCBI lineage: Eukaryota > Metazoa > Chordata > Aves > Passeriformes > Sturnidae > Buphagus > Buphagus erythrorhynchus. The sequence continues at coordinate 41,082 of VZTT01001211.1, forward strand.
TGGGATTTGCCAGATGAAACTTCACAACAGAAGTTTTAAAGAATGCTGGGAAATCTTTTGAGAGGGAACGTGGAAGGCAGTAAACAGCTAAAAATGGAGCAAAACATAGCATGGAAACAAACCAGAGAAGTAGAAAACAAAAATAAAGGTAGGGAAAAAAAGATAGGGTGAGTGAAGGTTAAGAAAATATTCCCATGAGTTAGATGAAAGGAATGGTAGTAGTCAATGACTCACTTTCATCTGATACTCTTCTTATTCTCTGTAATCCCCAAAATCAGGAACAATATTTTAGAATTCTCAGTCTTGGAGAAATGCAGTGCCAGAGGCAATGAGAACCCAACGCATACTTTCAAATCTAAAAAGTCCAAAATTTGCACTATCCATTTTTGACCCAACCAAATGTGCATTTTTATGGCTCTAGCAGCTACTCTTCACCCTGAAGCAATTTTACAACATGCTGAAAATATTGAGCAATGCAGAGGTTGGACTGCACTTGAGATGCCCAAATATTTTCCAGCCCTCAGTGTTTTGGATGCAATGCACTGAAACACAAGCACTTGACTAAAAGTGGCAGTTGTGTCTTTCTGTGGCTTCATGAACTGTGACTGGAAGCACACCTTACCTTCAGCCCTTTTCCAGTGTTTTGTGGGACAGCTTGGGCTCACCCTGACCAATGTCAATACCAAACTTCCCCTGGAGTTTCTCAAGTGAGCTGTGAAGCACATACTGCCTGACATGGAGAGAAGAAACACCATAGCAAGGTAGCTCATGAAGGAAAAATCAAGCTTGTTCTGCCTCTTTATGCTCCAAGATACAGTGGAGTTGATGTGGGCTGATCAATATTTGCAGTATGAGACAGATGTGATCTTTGGGAGAAGAGCAGTGAGCCTGGCATGGCAAAAGCACTTTTGGAGCTGCTGCCTTTGTCCTGCCTGAGGAAGAGCCCAAATGCAGTTGCTTTGGGTTCTTTTGCAGGACCCAGAAACCACTGACCCCATAAAACACCATCAACCCCATGTGAGAGCTGCTGCTGCCTCTGCTCACCCTCTGTAACATAATGCCCTGGAGTGACAGCTGACTAGACAGAAGACCCAGAAAGTAGCTCTTTCTGAGCATTCTGGAAAGTCTGACACCTCACTGTTATCATCTCAACAAAATGCTGCAGGAATACATGACCAAAAAAAGCCTCAGAGCCTCTTTTGTTACAGAGAAGCTGCTGCCCTGGGCAGTGTGTCCTCAAGGCCCATAGGGTGCCAGAGCTGTGCACGTGGTCCCCCCTGAAATGGGTGAAACTTCCATGGTCTCACAAGCCTGTTTCACACAACTTTTACAAAATCCACTGAGGGAAGGGTGGTGGAGCCTGAGACCAGCGCCAGAGTCCTTCTGGCAGGGATGGGGCCAGGGTGAGGCCAAGGAAGCCTCCTGACTGTGGCTGCCATTCTGGGTCTGGCCACAGCAAAAGCACAAATGTTTTCCGTGGCACTCACAGGCAAAGCCTCAGACAAATCTTTAGGTGTCACTGTAGACAAAAGCCTTAAGCTACTTCCAGGAACCTGTTCTGGCTCAGAGATCTTGGACAGAGGAATGCAGCCCATCTGTCTGGCCATGTGGAGGAAAAGACAAGCTTTTAGGATGGAAACTCTGACCTGATCCCACAGGGCTGGGGTGAGCAGAAGAGATGGACCAGTGGGAGATTATTTAAAAGGATACAACTTCCAATAGATTAAAAAGCTATCCAACCTACAGGAAATTTATTGCAGCTATGGCAGCATTAAAACCCCCTTTATATTTACCTGAACAACTTTTAAAAATGTTTTGACAATAATAACTACCAGTGAAGGTCACAGTGTAGTTAAGAGGGAGCGAGCCTCCATTTCAATTGGGAAAGAGCACTTGGGGAAGCCCTGGAGAAGGAAGTCATCCTCTTCTTGCCAACCTGCAGTAACCAAGTACAGTGCACATCCAGCAGGATGACTGCAAGAAAGACCTTCACCCTACAGTGGGCTGAGGACAGCTAACATGGATTGATTTAAGTAATATGCTATTAAAAGCTCTTCTGAGTGATTGCAACCTATTATGTGGCTTCAGACTTCAGCACCTTTAAAATGCATATGGTTTAATTGGCACAGCATTAGGGGTCCTTTCCAGCCATTGTTGTTGCTGACACTGTGACAGTCTGAATGCAGAGTTGTCACTGTGCTCCTGCCTGTACAGACACACAGAAGAGGAGCAGAGAGGCCACCATTCCTGGCACAGAAATGGCATCTCAGCCTTAATGAAACCCCTCAATTTGTGCTGCTGCAATGGATGTCACCTTAATCCATAACTGAGTGACCACAGGGATGTGCATTCCTAGCCTGGTGTTATAACAATTCCTACCAGTTCCAGAAATGCTCTGGTTCTACACCACTGCAGGCACCAAGGCAGTGACTGCAGTCTGTTACTCTGCTTCCCACCCATTTTCTCTCATTTTCTGGGTCCCTATATCAGCTGTGAAAGCAGAGGACATCAGAGGACATACTACTACTACTACTACTACATTATGACACACTGAAGAGAGGAAGACATGGCTATATTTAAATCGATGTTCCATAGAGAGTGTTCTGCACTGGCAAATAAGTCCTTATACATTTACCTGTCATATGATTGCCATATATTATCATAGTAATGGTGATACATTTCAGCAATTTTTTTCTTCCTTTGCTTTTCACATGCTCCTAATTCCTTTTCAGCTTGACTCCTCTTAACATGCAAATTGTAATTTGCAAGCTTAAAATACAAATTCTATTTGTGAAGATAAGATTCTGTAAATATTATATCTCCCCTGGAAGAGAAGGAGATTATTTTACATCGGCCTAAACAAATTATTTAGATAATATCAAGTTTGCTTCAGGTTAAAATTTTTGAGATGTAAATACATTTTAATATGTCATGCTTATAGCAAATATATTGTAAGCATTTGTGCTATTTTAGCTGTTTTATAATACTTGTAGTAAGAGACGCACTGCAGCTAGAAAAACAGTATTAGATTATAGACGGGGAGAAGTTAAAAAAAATTAAATGTATTAAAACCAGGTATTCAGGCTACAGCTGTCCTTAAAGGCCCATTCTCTGAGGTGACATCTGCCTGTCCCCATGCTGCCCAGTTCACAGGACCAGCTGGAATTTAACTGCCCATTCAGTGGGATTTCCTCCAGTGGAAGCCAAACAGGGCATAGCATGGATAAAGGGAATGATGTCCCCACCTCACACCCACATCTCAGCCTGGTTTGCTGTCAGGGTGTGGGGAGAGGATTCATCCAGGCAGAGCAGGCTGAGTGATGGGAAATGGTCTCAGGCTGAACTGTCCTGAATGCTAAACTTGCACCTTCCACACCAGGCAGCTCGATGGTGTGCACTGAAATACTGAATGTGCTTCAGCTGTCTGTCAGAGAGCAGGAGGAGGAACAGGGTGAGGGAATGCCTCCAAAACACAGGAAAATGGGTGGAAGCATTGCACCAGTGTAGTCATGACAAGGTGGGTGAAGATGAGAAAGGTTTAGAGCTGAAACTCCTCCAATAAAGAGGATTAGGCAACCTCTAGAAGCTGGTAAGTCTGAATCAATAACAGTGAATATTAAATCATGAAAAGATGGAAAAGAAAAGGCAGGGATTGCAGTTTCAGACTCACCAGGTTGCCACTGAGCTCCAAAGGAGCTGGGAGCCAAAAGCAGTTGCTTCTCACACGGACAAATGCCCTCCACAGCAGGACGTGGGGGATCCTGCCTGCTCTGGCCTGGGACCATAGCAGCAGGATTGGTGTAGCAGCATCTCCTGCAGAAGACTATCCTGCTGTGACAAGGAGCAGTGACTCTGCTGAGTTCCCAGCTAGCTGGAGCAAGAAAACAAGGGCTGACTGGCTCTCATAGTGCTGTGGTACCTCTGAGCACTGTTTTGCTTCTCCGAGACCCAAAGGTTTTAGAATCACAGATCCCAGCACATTCCAAAGAAGATACTGAGCACCAACATCACCAATCATGCTGTTTCTGCTGAGCCTTAATTCAGGAAGAACTTCCATCAAGGAAGTCCTTGCTTTTGCTGGAAAGATACCACTGGGTTCCTTGCCTTGCAAATGTGGGAGTCTGCTGCACAAGCTGGATTTTTGGGCTGGATTTTTGGACTGTGTGTTTTATTGCCATGGAGGAGACCCCTGCTTTAGCCAGTGCAGTTGTCAGTGGCCATGGGCCTGATTCTTCTCTAGACCTGGCTGCAAGTGCTGCTGGTGCAAAGGGGGCAGGAACAGAGCTGGGGACAGGCAGCAGGGACACTGCAGGAATCAGAGAGATCAGCACAGGCTGCAGTGCAGTCACACCTGGGATGTGGAGAGGGGAGTTCTCAGATGGGGAGATTGTCCCTATCCTTGAAGCTAAGCCAAGGATATAGGTAAAAAAAGCCTAAAAATTTTGCTAGAGCACTGGTACAGCTGCTGTTGGGAAATAAAGGGGAAAACTGAAAATGTTGATATTTCTGGAGAAAAGACATAGCAGTAAGTAGCTTGATCAGGAAATATTTGGATAAGCCATGATCTGTATTGTGGCATTGATTAAGGAACATTGATTTTGGAAGCTATCAGATTATTTCTTTTCTATGCAATGGGGAAGTTTAGTGCTTTGGCATGGCAGTCTGCAGGGCCTGCAGAAGTCTTCTGAGCAATTTTTCATCCAATCAGAAAAATAAATTTTTCTTAGTATGGCTGGCTAGCACTGCCTTGAGTGGCAGTACCCATCTTTAAGGAACTTGCATTAGAAACTCACTGCATATTTGCATTAAATGGTAGCTGCAAAATAATAAAAGTAATTAGTGCATGTTATGAACTAATCAGCTGCAAAAAGTCCTTGAATGAAAACTTTAATGCCGACTGAATTTTTATGATTATATTATCTTATATGATATTATATTATATTATATAAAGCTTGAAAACCTTTTGTTTTTCACTGGAACTGCTGAGTAGCCCTGAACTACAGTGCTATGACCAGCTAATTGAATCCATATTCCTTGCCATTCAGAGAATCAATAACTATTAGAAGCAAAGGGCATTGCCTTAAAAGCCCAGTGAGTGCTTCATGCAAGGGGGAGTTTGTGTGATGAAAATGCAGCTGTGAAGTGGTAGGAATATGTGCCAGGCATCTGCAAGAGGATCAGGTCCAAAACAGTACACTAAGGACAAGCACAGCCAAGCCCTAAGCAAACACCATCATTTATAATATTTTCCTGATTTAGGGTGATGAACAGTCTGATGTGCCAGCCTCAAAAATTGCTGGGTTCAGAGATCTTAAGCTGAGCCAAGCAATACTGTTGGACACTAGTATCTTTAACAGTGTGTGAACATGCCAGGCAGCAACTGGGAAGGGGAACTTATTTATAGCAGCAGCAGGCTTTAAAGCATTGGTGTAGCAAGACTGATTAGTGACTGGTTACTTACTCATGCATGAAAACGACACCTTATGTTCCACAGCTCAGGAATAACCCCAGGGGCAACCAAGTGGTGGAGAAAAACCCAAGAACCTCCTTGTGGGAGCAATATCCAGCATGAGGTGGTGGTGGCTGCTCCCACCCCTGAGCTGGGATCCAGGTGCCCTGCGAGGAAATGGACCAAGGTGCACCATCAGAGAAGCTGGTGCCAGAGCTGTGTTAAACACAGTTACTTGCCCTTCTGAGAGGAAGCTCTGTCAATTCTTCACAAAAAGCCTGCTGCAGCTGTTTTCACATGGCTTTAAAGGCTTTTTCATAGCTAAATGCTGTCCCATATTGCTTCTAGTGGCGGGGTCAGATCAGGACACTGTGAGATTGTCTGTGTGTGCGAGTGTGTGAATTTTTCATGCTGGCAGAGGAAGAGGGAGGGAGAGAAGGAGAAGCAGGAATGAGAAATACATGCTTCAGGAATCCCAGGGAAGAGAATTTGTGCCTCCTGCTCATTTTACTGTTTGCAGCCACCTTGTGTAAGACACCAAGTCTTGCTCACATTTCCGTTGTGGGTCTGATGAAGTCATTTAGCACAGGATGACTGCAGGCATATGAGAGTTTCCATTACAGCTACTTCCATTCACAAACACCAGTTTTCTCAAGAGATTTATTAGATGTCAGTCTAGGAGAGGAAGGAGCTCTAAAAGCTTTTGCAGGTCAGAGTCCCTTCAGGATTACCTGGTGTGTACCACTGGGCCATTTTTGCAGGTTTAGTGCTGTGTTTGTGACTGCTCTCCTTGCTTGTGACAGTTCATCTGAGCTGCTCTACTGAATTGTTTTCTACCTCTGGGTTGCTTGTAATCACTTTGCTTTGATTGTTCATTATTTGTTTGATGCCTGTCGCAAGCAAACATATTTTTTCTCTTTTTTTCCTTTTGTTTTTTTTTTTTTTTTTTAGTGCTCTCTGCCAGGTGGCTGAGTAATGTGAAAAATGAAAAATACAAGCACAGTATGTTTGGAGTATTTTTCAAAAACATTCAGAAATTTTTAGAAAACTCAGTCTAATCCTCTCTTCTTCCTGTCAGGCCAAAATAATCCAGACAAAAAAGCCCTCTTGTGATAAAATAAGTGATAGTTTCAGGAAGAGTAGATATACCTACTAGCATGCAGTAGTCAGCAGACTGTATGAGAGTAAAATGCAAAGGGAATCCTTAAATATTCAGACTAGGGCAATTCATTTGGACAGCCAGCAACTCAGACAAAGTAAACAGCTGCCCCCAGCAGCAGATTTTGGGAGCATCCAGCCATCCACGGAATTTCTCTGCCTGTGGTAGAGACATGCAAATTGAGGCTGTTGCTGCTGCTGAGAGAGCAGGGGGTGCCCAGGGAGAGCAGCAGTGCTGGGGCAGGCAAAGGCAGCAGAGCTGACCCCTGGCAGTGGGAGCCTGACCCTGCAGGGCATTCTCTGCTTCCTGGGCTCAGCTCCATCCCATCTCCTCTCCCTCTGGCCTCATGCCCTGTGTCTCCTCCTACAGTGACTTTGGCTTATTTCCCTGGGAGTCCCTGCAGCTAAAACACAACATAATCTTTTTCTTTGGAAGCCTTCCTGTCTCCATCCCAGGTTTTACTGAGTGCCAGACTCTTTTGGATTTTGTACACATGTAGCCCTTGGAGGGCAGAGTGGGAGGATGATGAGGTTTATCCTCTGCCTCCAGGATAATCAGAAGTAAAACAAGAGAGAGAAGATGCAAACCTGCATTGGACTTGGTTTTCTCCACTCTGTTTCTGAAGAAAGAGAAGAGCTAGAGGGGGAGGAGGGATAGGGCCCGAGGGGGAGGAGGGAGATGGAGGAAAGAAGCTTTGGCATGTTCTCTTGCCAAAACGTGCAGTACAGATGGGAAGACACAGATGGAGCATTTCCACTGATAGTTCAAGAAATCAAACATGCAGGGAGTTGCAGCAATTTCCTTGTATCACTGTATTGGAACATTCTGTAGCAGCAGTTCTTAAAGAAAACAGGCTGTCACTTCAGCAATGCTTTGGGAGCCTGCACATGAATACAAACAGTCACCCTAAAAATCTGCTGCAGCAACTCTTGCCTGGCACAATGAGCTGATATATTTCATTTCAGCTCACATTTTGTTTGCTGGCCCATCTGTGAGCACAGAGCACTAAACTGTGCTCCTTAACTTAGCAGGCTGAACTTGCCCATGGCAGAGTGGCAAAGCAGCAGATGTGTGAGAGCACATCAGCCTCCTTTGTGCTCAGGTGCAGCAGAAGTCTGAAAACCAGGATAAATGTTGCATGTAACAGAGGCTCTGGCATGCAGGCAGGGAGGAGGGAAAGGAATCTAGGGAAATGCCATAAGGAATTCTGCAGGTACAGTATGTCAAGTCCCCTTATTAAAGCCCTGAAATGACTGAACAGTCCCAGCAGCACAACTCCTGCAAAGGCTTGCCAAGCATTTCCAGTCTAATTAGGCTTTAGGAGAGTCAGCAGGAGGCCTGGATATCCTCTCTGTTGAGAAGAAATCTGACTGGATTCTCCTTTGCCTCTATGGTAAAGTAGATGCTTCCAGCCCCAGCCTCCTGGCTTCCTTGGAGTGACCACCCTGTGTGACTTCTGCAGCTGCAGGCAGGGCAGGGAGTGCTGGAGCAGTGTTCTGGCTCATGGCACCATTTCTCTATTCTCAGGAATACCCTGATGAATGCTTTAGATAAGGCTGGTGTGGCTGGGACTTTTCTCTAACAGCAATTGAGCAGAGAGGTGTAGAAACCCCTTCAGTATTTCCCTCCACGTTCCTCAAGAGGAAGATTTTGGGTAAATTGATTTAATTATGTTCTTCTGCTCTTTTTCTCCTCTTCATCTCAGTTTGAAAGACAGGTGTCTGCTAAGAAAGGCAGGAGCCTCTCTTGAAATTGAAAATGTAAACGCCCTCCCTCCAAATTATTGTAATTTTGAAATTAAGAAGCTCCCAGGCAAAGATATGGGAATAGGAATAACAGTTCTTTACTAGGAAAATTTTAAAAATCAACACGGTAATACAGAAAACAAAACACTGACAGTCAGAATACAACCTGACACCCCATCAGTCAGTCAGGGTGTTGGTAGCAGTCCCATTAAATGGTGGCTGCATCCCCCTGCAGTGACAGAAGTGGTTCTGTTGAAGCTCCTGTGCAAGGGTGCAGTTTTCCTCCAAAGGTCCAGTGATGATGTAGAAGGGTCTGGTTTTCCCCTGGAATCCAGTGGGAAAAGTCTGCTCTGGTGTTCCAAATCTCAGTTTTTATCTAGGTAGGAAAGGCTTGGCTCCTCCCCCTGGGTGGAGCATCTCCCAATGGGATGATGTAATTTTATCAGTCATGCAGTGGGACTCCATGGCCCATTAACAGGAGATATCTCCTGGAGGAAGGATGGGTTGTGGAAAAGATAAAGAGCACTGCCCTACCTGGTTTAACAGATGGTGATAGAATACATACCTTTGGTTACATCCTGCTTTGCAACCCAAGACACGCTTTTACTGTGGGAGACCCAACACAGATTATGTAGATACATGTTGAGTTCTCCTCATTAAAATATTCCTTATCCAGCTTTCCATCTTTTTCTGAGGGCAGCTATTGCCATCATATCTAAGAAGAAAAACAGCTTTTGAAAATAACTTCTTTTTCAGATTTTTTGAGTCCCAGCACAGGCATTTTCTTGCCTCTCACATTCTGATTTTTATCCTGCTGCAATAAGCAAATGGGAGTTGGAGAAGTCATTAGTGCCCAATTTAGCCTGGCAATTAGGCAAAATCTAATGGGATGCTCTCAGGTTCAGAAGCTAGAACGGCTACTTATAGACTCTAATTCTGATACTGACTTTTTTTTTTCTCTGTGGCCAGGATGAATTATCTTCTCTTGTGTGAAAATTTACTATTCTTTATAAAGCTATATGTTGGGGTTCATTGCTTGGGATTTGTAAAATGCTTTGGAAAAGAAAGGTAGGAAACATTATCTCATTTTAATGTGTGTCTGAATAGCCTTCAACCCTCTTCTCTGGTTACTTCAAAATCTCTGTCTTGGGTGGAAGAATTCCTGATCTTTGAGGACTCACAGTTATAAATTCAGATTATAGCATTGATCCAAAAGACACATTGCTCAGTGGAACTGAATAATATGCCAGCACTACACAGCAACAGCTTTGGCCAACTGGAGGGATTGCTGAGGTCAAAAATGTGACAGAGGTCACCACATCTTTCAGACATAATTTCCCATTGATTCTGTGGGTATTTGGAGTTCAACACAGTGATGAGATATGGTATATTTTGATATGCAATGTCAGCATTCTCTTTTTCTTCCTCTGCATCTTATCAGCTTCAAGAGTGCTATAAAACCAGGACCATATTAAATTAAAAAAGCTCCTTGAAATATATCTTTTTAAAGAGTTTGAGAGAACAAACAAACCTTTCTCAAATAAATAAAAACCCCATAATGTAAGTTTTCACTTAAAAGCTGCAGCTGAATTTTCACTTGAAAGCTGCATCTGAATGTCCAGCCCCTTGGTTGAATCTCTCTCCATGAGAAATTTCTCTTCAAGATAATAAGATAGGAGGAGTGATCCATGCTTTCCTCTCCATCTGGGTTGTGAAGGACTCTGTTCTCTGCTTTGAGATGGGAAGAAGATAACTTCAAAGTTGCCATCTTTATTTAAGGCCTGTGAAATCAGCCCCAGCAAGACTGTCACTCTACAGTGCCACCTTAACAAACAGGTTTTGGTCACTGAATCACCCCTGTGGCTTAACTAGCCTTGGTCCTCAGTGATGCTGTTGTCAGGAAGAGAGATTGCCTGAGTTAAAAGAGAGACTGGGCTGAGGATTGGAGCAGAGGTTTCAAGTATCAGACAGGAAGGTAAATATTCACTTGTCCTGGTTGGTGATCCAGGGGGAAAATGAAGATGCTGTGTCACACCCAGAGATGGCAGATGATGAATACTGTGGCTTTGCTGAAGTCTGTTCTTACAGAGGTAGATAGGAGCATTCAAGCCCCCCAGGCAAGGACTGCTAAACATCTGATTTAAGCCTAACATGTCTTTTCAGAAAACTGAAGAGAAATCAAAAATCTTGAAATTATGTCCCTTTTCCAAATTATAGTTCACTGCCTAGATCACTAAAGCTCACTGTGCTCAGAGACACTGAATGAAAGGAGCAGCTGAGCCATCTGGGCTGGTTCTCTGCAGTATGGACATGAGAAAACAGGGCCTGTGCAGAAGATCTGAGGATTTTATGCCACAGAACAGTGGCAAATGACCAATGCTCAACAATAACCACCAAGACTACTTAGAGATTCCTGCACTGAGCCTGTGAGCCAGCCCTAGTCACCTGAAATTCAATGGGAACTGGAAATAAAGACAAATTAATTAATGTGAGTGTGGGGAGAGATACTGCCTGAGATAATATGAGTTTCCATTTCACATCTCAGTTCAAAGCACTCCTGGTACAGAATAATTTAGTCTGGAAAAGACCTTAAAAGATGTCAAGTCCAACCATAATGGTAATAGGCATGATCTAAGGACTCAAAATCTTCTGTAACCTCTGATGTTCCACACTGAGAAATGTGGAGACTTTCATATTCAGCCAGATACTTGCAATGTTTAAAGACATTTCTATAGTCATTGTTTGCAAGTCCTATGGTCAAAGGAAGCCTCTCTGGCAAGATTTCATTTCTGATGCCTGTTCAGAACACGAGAGCACAGAGAAATGAAAACTGACAGATTATGGAGATTTTCAAGCCTTGTTTTCATTTGCTGGTATTCTGGGTTGTTATTTGTTTTAATGCCATTGAGGAGTTATTTTATATGTAATGCCATAGAAGAGAAGTACTTGTTTTGGCTAATTACATAGTCCTGTGATCACTACCCTGTTCAACATTTTAAATTCTCTGTTTCAAAGTCTTCCTTCTACAGTGGTTTAATGCAGCTAAGCAGATATGTGACAGATATTAATAAGAAGCATGAAAGTGAATAAAATAGGAGAAGTCAGATAAATTAGGAGTCTAGGGATGTTTGCACCAGCTCTTCAAGAGGGCTGTGCTATGTGAGGAGTTTACTGCCTGGCAGTTTATTTCCAGTTTGTTTCCCCCACACTATTCACTTTTAACTGTGATTAGCCTTTATTGTGATTAACTTTGTTAGCATTTGGTGAAGATTTACTTTAAAGAGCATGTCTTCCACATATATTGAATATATCATTCTTATACCTCTGGTAACAGGAGGCATTTCAGACAATACATGAATAATCAAACCCTCTTGAAAATGGAATGCCTCTGTATTCCAGTATTGTTTTTCCACTCTTTCAAGGACAGGACTACAAATTCAAAAACATTTTTGTCTTTGTCTTTCTAAAATAATCAGATGTTTAGATCAGTAGTTTTGGGAATAGACTATTAATTGTATTGCTTTAGGCTCTTCTAGGAGACAAGGATAGCAAGATAAGAACCTGAATAGAAGAGAATATGGTATCCAGGACAGTCATACCAAATCCAATTTATAAGCTGTTAAACATAGGAAGGGGCAAGCTGGAAAAAATCTTAGGAAAATTCAATGGCCTAGGCCCCAAAGCTATTGGCTTTTGATCTTTGTTGGAACTTTGAAGGGAAAGTATTTTCATGATTGATACTCATGGATTGTTGTTGACAGCCCAACAAACCAGATAGGGTGCTATGATGGAGATTAACACATCTCAGATTTTATAAATATTACAGATATCACTTTTACTCCCAGGAATCACACCCTATTGTACCACCATGGGACAAAGTGCTCTGGCAGTTGATGTTATCTGGCCCTTGCTTTCTAGTAGCATAGTCACAGCTATTTATAAAGTACAACAGAATTTTGCCCTACAGCCTTGATATAAAAGCCAAGTGTCCTCCAGTATTGTGCACTGCTCCTGGAGAAATGATCCATTAAAACCAACCATATGAGATGAAGTGTTCAAAACATTCCAGAAAGAAATTATCTTCTTGTAGGGTAATAGAGACAATTGGCTGACTTGCACAAACTGTAGTGACATGCAGCAAAGCTCAGCTCTTCACTAACCATGTCCCCATGCCAGAACTAAGGACATCCTGCCTACAAGGGGCACACACAGCCTGCATTTTACTTTCTACCTCAGCCCCTGCGTTACATGTAAGCAAGGCTGTGTAGTTGGACAGGAAGAAAATGTGTAAAGTGCATCAATAATGAGGAGTTGAGGCCAATGGATATATGCATGTATTAAAAAAAAAAGCTAACAGATACAAATGCAAAATGTGAAACAGAAGAAGCTGAACTCACAACACTCTGTGCATTTCAGAGGATTAGCAATGCTGGTGTTTAAATTGTAGAGATGAGTTTCCAGCTGACCATGGTCTAAGTGTTCCATTGCTTGTGTGCACGTTGGATAATGAAAGGATTTGCTTGAGAGGAGATGCTTTAAGGAAAGGAAGGCTCTGTAAGTTGCTCAACTTAAAAGAAAAAAGAAAATTTGGAAATAGTTGGCTTCTTATAATGAAAATACCTCACCAACCTGCACTTTCAGTTCTACCAGGCTGCAGTTCTAGCTGGAGAGGGCTCCCTCTTCCCTCTCAGCCTGGTCTGGAGAATGTTAGCATCCACCATTCAACAGGAGTTTTGCCACTGGATGTAGACAGAATTCGGTTGTGCTTTGTGTAAGTGTGCTTTGGAAAGGGAGATAATTCCCTCACCATGAGGGGCCTGCCAGACAAGATATGGTAATTCCTTACAGTGGGCTCAAAGGCAGTTGGAAGTCAATCCAGCCTTATGAATTTCTCATGGGCAAGACACACCCAGTGGCTGCTGCTTCTTTCACATCCTGCTTAATCTGTTTGGAGGCTGACTGAGGTCTTGCAGAGACACTTTCAGCTGCTTTGCACGCTCTGTGCAAAGGGACTATGCTCAAAGGAAACCAACAGTGATTCTTGCCTCAGGAAGAATGGAAATGGTCTCTCCTTTTAAGTTCACCCTGTATTCAACAATTTAAAACCACAGCACTCTCACTCATCCTGGAAGGACATGATTTCTGAAGCTCTTTTCCCAGCTGTTTTCTGACTTTAAAAGTATTCTAGCTCACAGCCCTCAGCCATGGTAATGATAATAACTGATCTGGTTAGAAATGGTGCCAGGCAAGCTTCTGGATTTAAGTAACTTTGCTTTATAAACCTATTCAGTAGTGAGGGATTAGCATGGCCCAGATTCAAGGAAGAGGATCCTGTCCATCTGGAGATAACCTCCAAGTGCTCACGCTGACCTTACCCTGTGTTCCTGCCCTGGTGCCCTCTGTACTCTCGTTGTACCCCTTCTCTGAATTGTTTTCCTTTAAGCTAAAGTAGGGAGGAAATCAGGTTTGTTTAGGCTCCTATTACATGCTCAAACTTCTAGTGAAGCCGAAAGGGCCTAAGACCACCTGTAGGCTGTGGAGTACATGTGCTTTGTGCACTCCCTACAGTCTTGGCCCTGTGATTATCCAGATCAGGGATTGTCCAAAGTACACATCAGGTCTCGTTTGGGTTGTGAAGTTCCCATATCCTTAGGAGTACAGGGACTTGGGGGAGGGATGAGGGCTGCTTGACCCCCCTGGCTCAGGAAGCAGTCATTCTCAGAGCAGGCAACCCAGGGGCCAGAGGCACGTGGACTCCTTGGCAAAATGATCGGTCAGAAGTTGCCCTCAGATATTTTTTGCCTGCAAGTAAATGTGACCTAGGACCTTCAAATCCCCTAGATACGTGTTCATGAGTGTATTAGAAGACCAAAGGGCAATTTCTAAGACCTATCCCACCTCTTAAAATATCCAGGCTTCCTCATCCCCTAAGAAGCTTATAAATCACTTCACTCCAGTAAAAGATACAGACACTTTTTATTTTTTTAAATTACAACCACT
>VZTT01001216.1:0-17333 GCA_013400855.1 Buphagus erythrorhynchus
TCCCATGGAGAGCAGGCTCTCAGTGCTGCAGCCTGGACTCTCCTTTCCAGCAGTGAGGCAACACTGCCCCGCTGGGACTGAGTGCAGAAATGAAAGGGAGATGCTGCTTCCGGTTCTCTGGGAGGTTTTGGAGCTGCTCTTCTCAGTTTGGGGAAGGAGTGGAAGCAGCCTTGTTGTACTGGGAGACCTGAATCATGCTTCTTCTGAAGGTGCAGATTAGGAGCAGGATCTTCATGGTTACTCAAAGGCATCCTCCTTTCCTATCTTCTCTTCTGGCAAGAAGGCCACAGTGGTGTTTAGGGAGGTCTCATTCCTCTCTTTTGGGATGGCTGTGACAAGCTCCCAGCACTGCCACCACACTCTTTCCTACGCTGTGTCTTGCCAGGCCTCACTGACCTGGAGAGCAAGCAGGGGAAGTGGGAGCCTCAGTGAAAGCCAGGTGCCCTCCCCTCTGCTCACCTGGTGGCTTTAGAAGTCATGGCATTGCTTCTGCTGGAATAAATCATGGAGAGAAGTCACATTCTGCTCCATGAAAACTGCTCCCTGAAAAGTGAGGAGCACTTGTGATGGAGGTGATGGCAGAGGCCCACCAGAGAGGTGAGCCACCTCCTTCCAGGGAGGGAGGGCTGAAGGGAAAAGGGAACTAGGGAAAAGGGAACTAGGCAAAAAATCTTTGGAAAGAGACCAGAAAATGGCCTGGAAAAACATAGGTACTCAAGAAACACTGACTCCCCTATCAGCTGGGCAAACCAGCATTACTGGACAGACTGGCATCTCCTGTAGGACTCAAGTTCACAGCACAGACATCCAGAAGCTTGGCGCCTCACCCCCCATCTGCACCCCTGAAATCCATACAGAACCTTTCCTGGCTGGAAAATGAACCTAGAAAAGCCACCTACCTGTGCTGAGAACAAGCAAGCCCCAAGAGGCCTTTCCGCCCTCTTAAGTACTCGGCTGAGAACAGCCCCAGCCCTTAGGAATTTTCCTTAAAACCCCTTTTGCCCCAGGAAGAGAGGTGGAAGAACAAAGCAGAGTTTGGAAGCATCTTAGTTTGATTCCTCTCTCAGAAATTCCTTTCTCTAAATGACCAGACAACAAATGCCCACAATGACAATCCCAAAACAGCATTGCAACACCCAGCCCAGTCCCAGGAGCCCACTCTGCCATTTGCTGTGTGTGTCCTGGCAGTGTTTGTCACCCCTGCCCTCAGACACACATTTTAAGGAATGCTGATAAATTCCCTCCAGTTAAACACTCAAAGGCAAAAAAGGCTCAGACAAATGTTCAATTCAGAGTCTGAAGCAGCGACTCAGCAGAGTTGTGGTGGGTACACATAGAAACACAGACCTTGTGAGGAAGGTGTGTTTTCAAGTAACTCCGAAGCAAAGTGTCTTCCAAGTACGGGTTCCCAGTCTCAGGCTGCTCGTGGAAGAGGGCCTCCGTTTCACTCCTTGCAAGGTGCATTTCCAGATCTTCTAACCCTTGTTTTCCCTTCAGGCCGGCCTGTTGCTCCTGCCCCACAGTGCTGTTGATTCCTTTAATACTGAGCATTTGGCAGCTGGCCCAAGGCACAAAGTGACCTGATTGCCACAACTTGCAGGTGGCACTGAACCTCCACAAGGGCAAGCGCCAGGCAAACATGAGCCAGCAAAGCCCTGGGGGTCACGCCTATAGCTCTCACCGGCAGACTCTTCCTCACACAGCAGCACCAGTCCTGGTTTGTTTGGGCGTTGTGAAGTTATTCTTTAAAAAATCAATGAGGTCTTGTCTCCTCCCTCAGGGAGGAGCTTTCCAGCAACTGTTGTTAACTGAACTAGGGAAAAGGTCTTTGGAAAGAGATCAGAAAACGGCCTGGAAAAACACAAGTACTCAAGAAACACTGTGTTCTCCCCTGTTCATAACTGGACAGACTGGCATTTCCAGAACTGGGGGAACTGGGAAGGGAGGGGCGTGCTCTCACCAGCACCTCCCCTGAATTGCTTGGAATACAGATGAAAAGGAAAACATACATTTCCTTATCTGAAGGATAACAAATTGCCTGGAGATGGGAAGAATTGGTTAAGGCAGATTATTCTGTAAATAAGATACTAATGAAATAGTGAATCCAACCTCCTTGTCTAGGTTATGACACTGGCTCCAAAATACTCTGCTCCTTTTGAAGTCCCTGATGCCTTAGTTGGGATAATATGAAGTCTCCCTTTCCATAGAAAAGTATCAGAGTATTCTAACAACACGCATTTGAGTAGCTTAAAACTGCACCTCTTTTGGGGTTGTATGCTGCTAATAAACCCAGTATTTTACTATAAAGTGATTTTAAACAGGTATGATACCACACCACCGCCCCTGCCATGGCCGTGCCTTTGCAGGATCTTGTCCTGCCCGAATTCCTGGGATAGGGCAGCAGGGACAGTGACAGGAACAGATACAGAAGCGAGGACAGAGACATGGGCAGGGACAGCGACAGGGGTGGGCATAGGGGCAGATAGAAGAGCAGAGCAAGGACAGGGATAGCCGTGGGAACAGGGAAAGGTGACAAGCCAGGAACTGGGTCAGGCGCAGGGCAGGGCCAAGTCTCCGCCTCAAGGGTTGGGCCGCCCCCGCCTCCACCTCTGCCCGCCCTCAGCACCGCCCAGGCCCGGGGGTCGGGAGGTGCCGCGGCCAAAGGAGTCCGCGGCGCCGGGAGTGGAGGCGCAGGTACGGGAGCAGCCCGGCCGGACTGGGGCAGGCCGAGCCCCAGCGCCTCACGGGAGCCCTCAGCAACTCACAGGAGCCCTCAGCGCCCCTGGGCTGCCCTCAGCGCCCCACGGGAGCCCTCAGCGCCCCACGGGAGCCCTCAGCGCCCCACGGGAGCCCTCGGCGCCCTAGGATCTCCCATGCCCCAGGAGGACTCCCGCGCTTTCCTTCGTGGGCTCCTCATGGAGCTCCTTACAGGGCCCCTCGGCGCCTCAAGAGGCCCGGAGCTCCTGAGGGACCCCTCAGTATCTCAGGAACACCGCTCGTACCTCACAGCGCTTCCCAGCGTCTCAGGGGAGCTCCGCGCACCTCAGGGAGCCCCTGTCTGCCTCAGGGGACCCCTCTGACTCCCCACGGGAACCCCTCTCTGCCTCTGGGGCTTCCCAGAGCCTCAGGGGACCCCAAGTACCTCAGGGAGCCCCTCTCTGCCTCTGCCGCTTCCCAGCGCCTCAGGGGAGCTCCGCACACCTCAGGGAGCCCAAGTACCACAGGGAGCCTCTCCCGCTCCCCACGGGAGCCCCTCTCTGCCTCTGGGGCTTCCCAGAGCCTCAGGGGACCCCAAGTACCTCAGGGAGCCCCTCTCTGCCTCTGCCGCTTCCCAGCGCCTCAGGGGAGCTCCGCACACCTCAGGGAGCCCAAGTACCACAGGGAGCCTCTCCCGCTCCCCACGGGAGCCCCTCTCTGCCTCTGGGGCTTCCCAGAGCCTCAGGGGACCCCAAGTACCTCAGGGAGCCCCTCTCTGCCCCGGGGGTCCCGCAGCGCCTCGCGGCTGCCGCGCCTCAGCCCCACCGCCCCCTCCGGGTCTCAAGGGCTCCTCCTGGTGCCTCACGGTGCTGCTGTGTGAGGGGCAGGACCCGGCCGGGCCTGGGCTTCCACTCATAAAACCCCCCAGGAACCTCCCCAGAAAAAGAGTAAACCCATCTTTGGAGCCATGGCTGCTTTTTTAAAGGCTGTGGTGCCTCACCTTTCCAACATCAGGCACAAAGGGCGGAGTGAGGGGTGCAGGGCTGAGGGTGTCTGGGAGCAGTGGGTTCCTGAGGATGACTTTATTTATTTATTTATTTATTTTAATACTAGTTTGCTGATATTCTTTGATAAGGTGGCTGCAGAGTGGGGGAGTGTTGGAGTTCCAGGGCAGCTTCTGTCCTTGCAGCCCTGGTTAGACACTGATGCCAGTCTTGCACCTTGTACCTGAGTAACTGGGCCATAATGGGTCAGCTTGGTCTGGGTGATGTTTCCTCCTCAGTAAATTAATATAAATGTGGTATGGTTTATAAAACATGTTTTCTTATATCTTTGTGTCATCTAAATCAGCTTTATGTAGTTAATAACCTCACCTTGTAATTACAGCACCTTTGTCTGCTTTGATTGCATTCCAATCCTGTTCACAGTGCCTGGGTGAAGAAAAAGCTACTTTGCTAAAATATTTAACACGTTAAAAATTTTGCAGGTGTGTATTTGTTTAAATGTACTTTTATAGCTGTAATCTGTCCTCGTTACTAAATGAAGCACTAAATTTAGCATAAAAGCTGTCACCATGTTCCAATCAACACATCTTAATGACTGCCAACAAATGGAAATGAGGCTTCCATGGGAAAAAAAAAAGCACAAAAGGTGCAAATGCAGAACAAGGTTGGATCAGCTGAGTTGATAAAAGGCTGCATTAGGTCAGGAGTTAAATCAGCCCGAAGTGTTTGTGCTATTACTTTAATTGTTAGAGGGGAAGTCGACTGGCTGTGGACACGGCAGTGTCCCTCTGGGACCCGTTCGTGGTGTTTCCTTTCATTAACATCCCCCATTTACAATGAGATGTGAAGACCTCCCAGCAAGTCATTTTTCAAACCAGTTAACACAGGCCTTGTTAATTCCAGCTAATGGAAGTTTTTAATCAGAATTGTCAGATGGTGCTAAATCAAACACCTCACTCAAGTGAGAAACATGGAATGTCCAACGTTATTGCCTGCATCAATCAGCTCTCCATTCTGGTAAAATTAGTATTTTCCTCTTCAATCCAGGTTTCCAGGTTTGTCTAACTGAAACAATTTGGACTCTCCCTTTTTATTTTTTCCTTTTTTTTTTTTTTTTTTTTTTTACTTTTCAAGGGGTCCCAGAAGAATCATTCCCTTATTCCGGCCAAGAGCGATGTTAGCGCATTTCCTGCTTACCCTTGCTAAAATCTTAACTGCTATTGGCAGACCTCCAGTTCTTTCACATTCCCCCTTCACACTTTCTAATGGTTGTAGGAATTAACGTTTGTGGTTTGGAATATGAGAAATGCATTCTGAAGTGGCACCGACCGACACCAGGTGCAGTTGTGGCCCTGAATTTCAAGCACTATTGATCATTTACTAGTGAGCAGGAGTTTTCATGCTCTGCAGGCTCAGTGCCTTGGAGTACCCTTGATTTGCTTTGCTTTACCTGTCCTGCCTGGCAATTAGCTTTCAAACTCTGAGGAATCTCATTCCTGCTTTAATATAGATGAGAAATAGCAGTAACTATGTTTTCTATGTTCTCATATCTTCTTTATTTTTCAGGGTTTAGTTACAAGTGGAAGGCAGGTCTTTGAAACACAGGATGGCTGCTCAGCAGCTACTCAAGCAAAAGAAAAAGCACTCTAAGGTAAAAAAATTAAAATATGGTGATGCAGACAACCTTAGCTCTTGGTTTGGGACCTGGCATGCCTGTGTCTGTGGAGATGGGAACACTTTCTGTGGTCTGCACTGTTCTTAGTTGGATTAATTCCAATTCAGTGAGAGGCAGTGTGGGGCACTGACATGATTTGACTCAATAAATGTAGGCTCATTAGGTGTGCACAGAGCTTTATTTGCAGGAAGAACAGCAATAAAGTAATAGAAGAACTAATTTTAGTGCAGTGTCCACTCCATTGTTCGTGTTGGCATCACACAGTGTGTATTTACTGTAGCTGCAGGTGTTGTTTTACAGCTTGGAGTTAAAAAATCACTCTGTTGGCAACTGAGGGCTGCTGTCAGAGCTCAAAACAGCACCCTTTGGTATAGCAGTGGTTGCCACACCAGCCCTGGCACTTGTGTGACTCCACAATTAAAACTGCACACCTTTTTTTGAGGGGTGGCTGTCTGTTAAGTGCCAGCATTGGTGCAGTGGAGGCAGTGGGAATGTGATAAAGGGGAGGGCACATCCAACCAGTGCACTCTGCTTCTGAGTAATGATGTCAGATCTATTATCTCTACCCTTAAATCATTTAATCCACCCACCTCAGACATGAGTCTTCCCTGCCTAGCTTAAACACCAGAAAAACCTTAAAATTACATTTCTAAGTTACCCTCCTCCCACCTGCTGAGAATTGTTTCTAAATATAATCCATGTTACCCTTAAGAAGCTGCTATTTCTGGTGCTGCCATGCTTTTGCAGGAAGCAGTGCTGTTCCCTGAGAGCATCACCACAGAGCAGCAGTCCCTGGTGCTGGTGAAAAGGCTCCTGGCCATTTCTGTGTCCTGCATAACCTACATGAGGGGGCTGTTCCCAGAGAGCTCCTATGGCACTCGCTATCTGGATGGTAACACCTGCAGTTTGTGCTCAGTGCTTCTTTCTTCTCACTGTATTTTACCTGTCATCTCTTACATGTTATCTTCTGACTGTGCATATGTGTGAATTCACTTTGGGTGGGAGTTGGCTACAAATTCTCAAATCTTCTCAAGTCTGGGTGCAGACAGAATTTCTGATAGAGAGCATGGAAGGCAGCCTTGAGCTCCTGGCTTCTCTGTTGGTGTTCCTCTTGGTTTAGTCATTCCTTGGCATTGCCAGCCCCATGAATCAGGTCTCAGAGCCAGGAGAGTGACTTAAAACTTGAAAGTTTTAAAAATTTACTCTTATTGGAATGTTTTATTTTCTTTTGGATCTTTGAACCCATAAGGTTCACATTTTTAGTTTTCATTGGAAGGCTGAAATTAGATTTGTCAGTTCTCATAGACTTGTAGAATGGTTTGGGTTGGATGGGACCTTTTAAAGACCGTTAAGTCCAACTCCCTGCCATGGGCAGGAACACCTTCCAGTAGACCAGGTTGCTCCAAGCCTCATCCAACCTGCCCTTGAATATTTCCAGGAATGGAGCATCCACCTTCTCTCTGGGCAACCTGTGGCCTTGTTTTACCACCCTCATTGTAAAAACCTTACTTAGGTCTAATCTAAATCACCCCTCCTTCAGTTTAAAACAGTTTCATTATTGGGATTTGGGGTTTGTTTCCATGAAAACTATCTCATATATGCTTTGGGAATCAGAACCTTTTAAAGAAAAAAAAAAAAAAGAACTTTCAGAACCAAACTCTTGTCACATGATCCCAAGAATTAGTGATGCTTTGATTCATGAATGTCTTTATGATCATTCGAAGCATGAAATGTCTCCATGCATTCCAGTCCATTTCTGTGTTGTCCCTCATGGCCTTAGTTGCCCTGAAACATGTTGACATGTACTTTGTAGATTTGCTTGAGGGCATAGAAATCCCAAATTGGTTCTTGATCCTCTAACCCTGAAAAGCCACTGGTCAAATGTCAAATCTGTCTAGTGCCTTTTTGATGAGGGGTGTTAACATCTGGCCTGCTCATGTCTTCAAGGGCCCCTTGGTTGAATCCTAAGGTGTTATTAATCCCCCTTTTCACCTGTAGGACAGGTGTGCCTTTTGCCACTCTGAGTGCCTGGAAGCACAGGTAGAAGGAGCTGTGTGGAAAAGCTTCACAGAAAGTTTCTTGTGAGCAGTCATTGGGACATCACTTCACATGGCTTTGGTGAAGTCTGAATGCAGAAGGGAAGGTGTTGGGGAGTGGTCGAGGATAAAGTGAAGAAGAGGAGGGAGGAGAGGATGAAGCTGCTGGTGTTCTGTAATAAAGCTGTAACTCCATCCCTTCTGGGAGAGCCCAAGGCTTCTGAGGAAAGCTCTGACATTTGCAAACCCAGCAATAAGCTTATGTCAGCCCACCTGGGACTCGGTGGAAACCCAACATTTCCGCACAGGAAGGACCTTCAAATAAAGCTTTTATCCAAAAAAGGGAGGATGGTCTGGCTTAGTTTCAGTGTTTGCCCAAGAGCTGTGATAAGGATTGTAACTATGTGCTAAATCTGGTTTTGCAGACCTCTGTCTAAAAATTCTCCGAGAAGATAAAAGCTGTCTGGGATCATTGCAGATAGTCAAGTGGTAAGTGAGTAACAGCAAAACCAAGACAAGATTGTGCTGAGTAGGAAACATCTGCCCCTGCATTCTTCTTCTTCCTGAACTGGAAAACATCGTGCCCTGGTGCCAGGGGAGCTCCCACTGCAGCTGGGGTGCTTGGCCCCCATGTAAGCAGGACAGAATTAGTGTCTGAGATCATGTGAGTTCAAGGTCTATGGAAGTGTGGGCTGCAGTGAGGTCATGGTCAGGCCCCAGAGCACATGCAGCAGCAGAGGTGCAGAGGGAGTGTAAAGACTGTCATAAGATCCTCTCTGTTATGTTTAGTCTTTTCTAGTTTCACTTTGATAGGGATTCTTGCACTTGTTTTTCAGTATGTACAATATTTTAGCTCCCTCTCTAAGAACCGCACAGTTTTCTTCAGGATGTATTTCACAGTTGGCATGTTCCCAACAAGCAGAAAAACTGTCCCTGATGTGCTAAGGAGATACCTTGCTGCACATCCTTTGACTCCAAGAGTAAATATCTGGCGATTGCTGCTTCAAATAATATTTACTACTTTGAGAAAATCCATTGCTGTAAACTCTGCATCAGATAACAAAGATTTACAAGACCAGACATGTTCAGATTGAGCTGAGCTCTGTACAAGGCTGATGGGAAAAGAGCCATCAGAGCTCTGGCTGGGGAACTGGAACAGAGCACTGAGCAGGGACATACTCAGAGCCAGCCTTTTTTCCTCCAATCCTTGTCTTTGTCAGGATTCAAGCAGGCTCTGGGCTGACAGGATAATGCCCCAGAAGTATAAACAATGCACAGATGCAGAAAGAACGATGCTGCCTTCAGGACTGACCTGAAAAGGACTTCACAAGCCCCAGATTGTTGTTGGTTGTGTTGACCTAGTTCCAGAAAAAAATGCCCTTTTAACCCACATCTAATGAGTGTGTTTACAGATCAGGAGATAAATATTACTGCTTAGTACTAACATGTTTTTTCCTCTTGCAGGATTCAAGGTTGTTTTGATGCTTTGGAGAAGCAGTATGTAAGTGTTTTTTTTCACTTTTTAATGGAGTGTCCTATTTCATCATAAAGTAAGGACAAAACTACCCTTCCATTCCTGCTGTATTTCTGTTGTGGTCTTTGATGCACACAATAACCTTTACAGCTGTGGGACAGGGTAAAGACCCTGCCCTGAGTATGAGATTTGGGATTTTATGCCTTGAGCTCAAATGCTGTCCACTTTCTCTGGGCTCTCCTGTCCATGATGTGGGAAACAATTTGCAGCCTACAATGGATTTCCCTTAATTCTGTGCTCTACATTTGTGTTCTCTTATGTCTGATAGAGACCCTGCCAGGCAGAGCTGAGATCTGGATCTCCTGCCTGTTTCTTTCTTGAGAGGTTCTGTGCTTCTCCTGTCTTTCATCTCTTTTTACCTGATCTTTCCCCTTTGTCTCATCTTCTCTAACCCTCCTGGCTTTTCTCTCAGGCTCAGAATTCATCCCCTTTTTTTTTCCCCCCCCTTAATTCACTGAATAAGGTATGTAACTGCTTCCAGGAGAAAACCAGCTAGCAAGTGCTCATATTCCTTGCTGATTCTCACATAAAAACTGCTCTGCACAGGAAAAAGCACCAGTTGCTGTCCTCTGTTGTCAGCACAGTTCACCAGCCCAGCTCCTCCAGACCAGGTGGAGCACTGATTGTTCTGGCACTGATGACCTGAGTGTTTCTCAGACATTAACTGTCAGTATGCACAAAATAATTAACAGTGGTGTGAACACAGTTTAGTGCTTGCTGACAGCTCTAGGAGGTATTTAGGCCTTTGTTATTTTTGAGAGACACAAATTAATTGTTTGACAAGGATTAAGGAAAAACTGAGGGATTTAATGCATGTTTTAAGATTGTTTTTAAGGGCAGTCCCATGTGTAATTCCTTGATAGAGCAGAAATTGAGTACCTTTGGGGAATTTCCCAGCAGAAAACAAATATTAACCTTCAGTAGGGGTGGGTGCTCTTGTAAAGAGTTTTAAATCAGTATTTGGGGATTTGTTTGAAAGGAGTCCCAAGGAAGATTACTGAACATGGAGCTGTTTTTTGGGAAACTATGAGTGAAGCCAGGCGAACTGGCCACTAGGTGTTGCTGATGCTGTGCTGGGAAGAATCTGCAAAAAGGGTTTTAACTCCTGGTTTGTTGAGTGTATCTATTCCTTCTCCCTGTGTAGGCAGTGGAGGTTTGATAGGACTTTCTTTTCCTTGCTCACTAAGGTTAGATGTTGATTTTGTGTTTTGTTTTGATTTTCCCTCCCTAGCTACACGTGGCTGTCCTTGCAGTAAGTAAATTAATACAAAGTGGTTTTCTCTCCCCTCCCCTGCTTGAAAGAGATACAGAGTCAAGGTTGTGTCAACCCCTTTGTGCCTTTTTTAAGGAGAAGCCAAAATGTGTGTGATTTTTAATAGAGCTGTGACCTTTCTTAGATACAGTAAATACGGAGTTCAAGGCTGCATGGGAATGTTTTTGTCATCATGTCAGACTTCTGACTGAGGCCTTATTTGTGTGCTTAAACTCTGAGAGGCCCTTGCATGTGATTCCTATCATGGAAGCTGCCGTGTCATCTCCATTTCCCCCTGCAGAAGAGTTCTTCTTATTAATCTGATCCTGGAGAAACCACACACTGGTGGTTCTATAGGCAGCTGTTGGCCCCAGCCCCCTGCAAAGCACCAGGAGCTTTGCTCACCATCTACTCTGTGCATCATCTGAGCAGTTAAATCCCAGGCATCAATAGCTGCCTGTGAGGGTTGGAATGGGAGTTAACCTCATTCCCCCAGTATTGAACACATGAGTGCCTTCTACCTGTCTTTGAAGTGGTAAGTATTGACTGCTGATAGAGGAAGGCTCTTTCCCACTCGTTCCTTTCTCTGATCCCACACTAAGGATAGCACAGTCTCTGCTGTAAACTGCAAATATCCTTGTTATTCACTGGTTCGAGTTGTCCCAGGGAGAATGCCCTCACTGTGCTTTCTTGTAACAGATTTACACCAATCCCGAGGTAAGAAAGTCTTAATTAATCTTTGAGGCAGCTGAAGGCATGGGTGAGTACATTTGTATTCAGAGTGGAGTGGAGGCTTAAGTCCTACCCTGACATAGCTCCTTGGTGACCCCATTTCTGTTCCTGTGTGACACTCCAGAGTGCCAGCTCAGTGAGCTGCATTGTGATCAAACACCGGCTGAGGGCCCACCAGGGCCTCAGGCAGGGCTGTTAGCAGACAACTAATGGGCATGTTCACAGTTTTGTTTTAGTTTCCCAAAGAGAAAAAATGGGAAGTTCAACATTACTCATTTGCAAACCACCTTTTTAACAGCCCTGATGAAAAGAGCTGGTTTGTCATGCAGAGAGATGTAGGACAGAAATCAGGAATCCCTTCAG
This sequence comes from Buphagus erythrorhynchus, assembly GCA_013400855.1. Classification (NCBI taxonomy): domain Eukaryota; kingdom Metazoa; phylum Chordata; class Aves; order Passeriformes; family Sturnidae; genus Buphagus; species Buphagus erythrorhynchus. The sequence goes on from VZTT01001216.1 coordinate 11,294, forward strand.
ACCTGGATGAATGTGTTGTGTGGTGCCTATCCTTGGCCTCTCTGTGTTTCTGTTTGGTTTCATCTAGAGGATGTGATCCAGGAGTGAGGGTCTGCATCCATCCATGCTGGAGATCTGAGAACAGCTTCAGAGCCTCTGCATCTGAACCTGGTTCCAGTTCTGCTGCGTGGCACCTCAGAGTCTGGGGACAGAGCAGGAGCTGAGCCATGCCAAGGCTGGGATTTGCAAGGAAGGCTCAGAGTTTAGAGCTCAGCCCAGCTTCTACTAATCGACCTCATTGTCTCCGGAAAAAGTGCATTATAGGCATGGAATTGCTGTACAATAGACCCTTTCTCTTGGGGGAAAGCTGTCTGTTCTTCCTAATTGTTTTATTCTCTAATTCTTTTAAGTGGAAAATCATCCACTATTTTTGTCTACCTCAAAAAGACTCTGAGACCAATGAAATTCAGCAACTTTTTCCCATGCAATATTATTTGGATTTCCCTGTGGGAAGAGTCCTCCAGGCCCTTGTCCCCATATAGAGCATGGAGCCAGGCTTCCTTGTCACACTGGTCACCTGTGCAGCTTCCCATTTTTCCTTTAGCAAGGGACACTGGGAGGATTGGCCAGCTCTGGAGCCTTGGTAGAAACTGAAGTTGGAGAGCCAGGCCCATGGAGGAGGCAGAAAGTTTGTAATTTTGTTGTGGTTCTTTCAGTGCCAGGTAAGATGTGACTGCTAAGAGAATTTGGCAAAGCTTGTGCAAGCACTAATAGAGCTAAAATTGTCAGCATGTCACTAAATAAATGCTGTGCTCTGGCAGAGAGTGTGGAAGGACTCTCCAAGCTCAGGACACGTCTTATTTCTCAAAGTGATCCATTTCTGCTTCTCCTCTCTCTTGTTACATCTCTAGACAGTCACTGAAATGTATCAATTCAAATTCAAGTACAAAAAGAAGGTGCCCCAGATGGACATCAGCAGGTAAGGATTTGGGTTGATTTCTCAGTGTTACACTAAAAACTGTGTTCTTGAAGCATTAAAAAAACTGCACTTTATGATTGCCCAGAGAGGTTGTGGACTCCCCATCCCTGGAAATGTCCAAAGCCAGGTTGGATGGAGGAGCCTGATTTGGTGGAAGGTGTCTGTGCTTATTGCAGTGGGTGGAACAAGATGAGCTTTAAGGTCATGCCGGCCCACACCATCCTTTGATTCTGTGATTTGAGCAGGTCCAAGTCATTAAGCAGCTGTAAATGCCATCAGAGTTGAGTATATTCACCTTACAGGATATGAACTGCTGGGAGGATGAGCTGAAATGCTCTTACATAGCACCACGAGGCCCTCAAAGCACACCTGAGCAAGGACAGTTGACAGAAATGGTGCCTCATCAGGGAGGCCATGCAGAAGCCAGCCCAGCTGTTGAGCTTGCTGCTGTCTCAGCTAGCAGCAAGTGTTCTTGCACTTCCACCAGACAGCCTCATGCTTTCCCATGAGGCTTGTTCAGGTTTGAGCTCTTTCACCATGATCCTGTGCCCAGGATTTTTTTTCCCTTGAGCATTTGCACGTGTGTTCTGCTTGAGCAGCCCTGCGTGGGTGACCTGAGAGAACTTTCACTTAGGATGCCTGAGCTGATGGTGCAAAACACATGGCAGGAACTAGCAGCTTTTTGCCTCTTTTTGGCACTCTCTGTTAGATATTTAAAGCTGTGTTTAGTAGGCCATAGTCCCGTGGAGCTTCAGATAGATACTGTGAAAGGCCATTGGCTATAACCAAAGCGAAGAAAAATAATTAACCTGTTTTTACTTTGTTCTGCAGTTGCCACTGGTGAAAGATGGATCTTGGAACCTGCCTGGACAGCAAGAGAGCTCTGCTGTCTTGTGTGCTCCTCAGGAAGCTCCTCCCTAGAACTTCTGGAGTGTGCCCTTAGCTGCTCTTTCTCTAAACATATCAAAATAATTTGTACTATAAGGCAAAATTACTTTCTTTTGGGCAAATCTGAATTATCTCTGGAATGACTTTTTGGCTGTGCCCTCCATTTCTGCTTCAAAGCTGCTGTCCATTGTCCTCACACTGAGGGGAAGAGGAGATCTGGGATTTGAAAGATGACAGATACTCTTTGAGTACTTTGGGGTTTTAATCAGCCTTACTTATTAATTCCTAGAAATAAGGACAGTCCCCACATGGAGCTTGGGTGTCCATTGTGTCATCCAGGGAGAGGCCAAGCCACCTTCCTGTCATGTTTGGATGTGCTCTGAGGCTCCAGAGCCCATGGCACTGGATTCCTGGGCTGTTGCCTCAGGGATTGGCAGTGCTGTAGCAGGCACATGCATGTCCTGGCAGTCTTTAATAATCCAGAGTTCTGGCACAGATCAGGGAATTGTCATCTTTGCTATCAGCTCCTTCAGCTGATAACACTGCCTTTTACACCTGCAGCAGTTGTTGTCCTGTGCAAACTTGGAATTAATCACTCTGAGAGAGATGTTTTGTGGGGCTGCAGCATCACATCCAAGGGCTAAGGGGAAGCTTTCTCCTAAATGGTCCTTGCTTTATTTTAGATGGATTTTGGGGGAGTTCCTTGCCAAGGATCCCACTCCTTCCAAGGTTCAGTTCCTTATCTTCTACTTTTTTACTTCCTCCAGCATCAAATTCTCAGTGTTATTCCCATATTGAAGCAGTGCTTGACCTGTTAATTCCTATGGACATCTCATTTCTTTTTTTTCTTATGAACTTTCCTTTTGCCATTTCTGATCTGCTAATCCCACAGTTTGTAAAGGTGATGGATATTCCACCTTAAGCACTGCCAGCATTTCCCTCTCACTCTACATTTCTGAACATGCAGGATTTAGTTGAGGACCACAGTGCAAATCTAATACCACAGAGTTTGGATTTCATCATCTTAGAGATCCTTTCCAACCTAAATGATGCTGTGATCCCATACCTTGGTAAGTCAAGCTGTTCTACAGCCATCCCATCTTAATGACCCAAAGAAGTTCAACTGGAAGAGGCAATCAGTCTTAATTTGTTCCTTTCTGAGCTTCAGTCAGTCAGGTTTACTCTGGGATATTCTTGGGTTAATTTTTTACTACTTTTGATGCAATTTGGGGTGATTGTGTTGGGCACCCTCCAGCCTATGTGTAGTGTCAGGGATCTTCCAAAGACATAATGAAGGAGCTACACATCTTTATGACCCCTTCTCATTGAAAACTAGGAAAGTTCAGGTCCCTTAGTCACACAGTGATTCATCTGCTCTGTCTGAAGTTAGCTGGCTGCTCTCGGTTGCTCATCTCATTTACCTCCGTTTTAATCAAAGAGGAACAAACTCCTCTGGAGTGCCATTCATCCCACTCATGTCACCCATGGGTCTCTGTCTGAACTGCTGGCTTGGAGCAGCCAGCTGACATTTGGATGGGTGAAGGAGGTGAGAGGAATGCCCCTTCGTCACTGCTGAAGAATGTGCCTCTGAGCTGCTTTTTCTTACATGGAATTGAGTGAGAACATGCAATTCACTTCTCTTCAAAAACTGCAGAATGGACTTGAAAATAACCCCTGTGATGAATCGGCTTTAGATGGGATCCTCAACTCATTCCTCTCGTTCCTGAAATTGCTTAGGTGAAAGGCACTTGTTTTATGGTCCTTTGATCCGATTTAATCATGTTCAAACAAGTGAGTCATGACATTTGTATAATGGTTGCCCCAGCTCCGAAGTCTGTTCAAATGTAAATGCCAGGCCTCTGAGTTTGGAGCAGGTGTTCCGTGGATGCCACCCCATCCCTGGAGCCTGTTTCACTTCCCTGTTTATCTGGAGATGACATAAAGACATTGTAGCTTTGTCACTGGTGGTTTCAGACAAGTCAGTGGGTGCTCTGTGTGTGTAATTGGATCGTGAATATTCATGACTGAGGATAACAAATCCATTATTCTTCTGATTGCAGCAACCAGGGGGAGTTTGTGGCTGGGCGGTGCAGCAAGGATGTCAAACAGGCCAGCAGGCTCCTGCTCCGGACCCTGTACCTGCTCATGCAGGACCTCGGGCCACTGCCCAATGACATCACCCTGAGCATGAAACTCCTCTACTACAACGATGGTAGGTGGGGAGCAGTGTGTGCCTTGGGAAGAATTCCATCAGTCTCTGTAATAAACGGGAGCCCTGTGAATAAAATAGAGCATAGAAAAGGTGAGATGTTGGCTGATAGCACTGAGAAATGGTGTAACACAGTAAATCTTTGATGCACAGGGATGGCAAATGTTTTTAAGAGAGGTTTGAAATCCGTATAAGAAGTACAGCTATGTGGTGTGAGAGGGAGAAATCCTTCTTCCCTGGTTTTATTTATTTATTTTTTTTTTTTTACTTTGTTTTCTTAAGGAACAAGCAATGTCAGGTTTTACTCCAGCACTTTAATGATATCTCAGTATCCTAAAATAATTTTTTCTTTGAGTTCCCTGATAACATTTGCTCAGCTCATTTTACCCTTTGCATTCTGTCCCTTCCTCCTTAAAAAAATCAAAACAAAATAACCTGGAATATTTTTAGTAGTTGATGTTACTTGAAGCTGGTTCATAATTTTCTTTCTAAATCAGACTAAGGAGAGCTGGAACTCAGTTCCCCTGACCTCATGGAGTTCCCTCTCCCTGTGCAGTCACTCCCAAGGAGTACCAGCCCCCTGGCTTCAAAGAAGATGGCAGCCCTGGTGACCTCTTGTTTGCTGGAGATCCTGTCAACCTGAAAGTGGGCTCAGTCTCCACTAACTTCCACTTCATGAAAGTCAGAGTGACAACTGAGAAGAAGAGGGTGAGGAAGACTGACAGCAACCTGATCCAGAAGAATGGCCCTACTGAGATCTCCCACCAAGGGCTGGACTGCGAGGAAGAGGAGGAGGAGGAGACCACAAAAGTATAGAAATAGCTCTATTTGATTCTTACTGGGAGAATAGAATTTATCTAGCAAAAACCTTAAAAGAAGCATTTTCTTCATGGATTTACCACCTCGGTGTATTTTTTCGGTTATATTATTAAGACAAAACATCATTTACTTTACAGAATCACTCTTGCCCTGTCAGAGCAGATTCAAATGAGCATGAAGGGGACAAAAGTGACACCCATCCAGGCAGGAAAACAGAAGCATCTTCTTGCCTTGAAGATACAGGTAAATGCCCGTTTCAAAAGTGAAGGAACTTCTGCTCCTTGTTGTATCCCAGCATAATGTATTCCACACAATGTCCTGGGTAAGGTCTTTCAGTGTTGTTAATAACAGGAGGATATTTGAGATATTAAAGGCAAAAACTGTTCCCTGTGAGGGTGGGGAGGCCCTGGCACAGGGTGCCCAGAGCAGCTGTGGCTGCCCCTGGATCCCTGGCAGTGTCCAAGGCCAGGCTGGACAGGGCTTGGAGCAGCCTGAGATAGTGGAAGGTGTCCCTGCCCATGGCAGGGGGTGGGACTGGGTTCGTTTTAAGGTCCCTTCCCATCCAACCCATTCCGTGATTCTCTAATATTTAGGTTTTGGATGAGCAGAGTTTGTCAGGCTGTTTCAACTTTGTGTCAGATCAGACTGAACTGTAATGAAGGGCTGGTTGATTATGCTTAGTTTGTTAACAAAAACATTTAATTTTGTATCAGTATCTTTGCACCTCTTTATCTCAGCTGTTTTTTTGAGATATGGTGGAAATGCCCAGATCATCAAAACTGGGTTACATTATCTCCATGTAACTCCATGTTACATTATCTCCCTGTTCAACAAAGCTCTTTTCCTTTAGCTATTACAATTTGACTTTTGCTAATAACTTCCACGTGGGAAAACATACATGAAAATACATGAGGAATAAAAGCCTTTTCTGTGCCTTTAATCAACCCAGCCTCTGCTATACCTTGCTGTGTTTGACCTTCGAGGCTCTGGGATATTGCCTGTGGAACAATACCATCTAGTGACAAAATGGTAAATAGCATTCCTGGGATTGCTATTTATCCTATTGCAGCTTCTCTGCCTTTGAAATCACCTTTGCAGGTCTTTATCCTGCAGACTCCCTGATGACTAATAAGGAATTAACTCATCCTGCCACTTTTGTTGCTCTG
>VZTT01001222.1:8770-24091 GCA_013400855.1 Buphagus erythrorhynchus
TCTGACATAAACGGCAAAGGTTCATTTAGCAAGATGAGGACAGCAAAAAGCATGTTCACCAACATGAAGAAATTTTACTCATTGCTAATAATTGCTTCTTATTAAATTTGGCAAGACTGTTGAATAAACTGAATTTTACTGGGACATAATAAAATTAATACAGGAGCACAGGAAAAATGTCTGACCTCGAAAACAGATGAAAGCCAGAGCTCTGTAATATAGTAAGCTTCTAATAAGAGTTATCTATAATCCATTTAAGAGGAATAGGACTATGTTCATCTCTTGACTTGTATCATCGGTTATTAACTGTCTTTAAAAACATCTGGATTTCTTGTCATGGTGACAAGTTTCCATGTTGTTATCTCCCCTGTTCACTGTATAGTAGAACAATAGAGAGGGGTAAAAAAAAAAAGAAGTAAGAAGTTTTTGAATTAATGGTGTTAATTTCTCAGTCTCCCTTCACCTAAAACTCAGCTGAAAGGGAAACACTCTTCTACACTCTTCTGAAATAAGGTTTCAGGCTCAGAGAGGCAGTGTGGAGTTATAAGCTTACATATGTGCTTGCCAATGTATCAGTAGTCTCTAGTTCCTTCCAATAAATGTTCTCATTTACAATTACTCATAGTTTCCCTCTAATACACTGTTGTCATTTAATACTCTACAGTTCAAAAATAAGAATGATACTGCAGAGTTGCAGTTTAAGATTATTACAAGCATTGAAAATCACCCTGAAGATACTGCCTGTGAAATGAAGACCACAACTTCAATTGACTTCCAACAAACCACCGTTAGGCCAATGCCAAAATGTACTTCAGAAAAATCAATCCATAATACCTTTGTCTTCATCTTTTTGAATCCTCTGCATGATCCTGCAAACCTAACGATGTGGCAAGTGTCGTGGTTACAGGAGAAAGAGCACCAGTGTGGGTGTAGCCAAACTGTGTATTTCACACTCATCTACATTATTTCTGATGAACTGGTAATGGTGGGTCATTTGTAAGAGCTGTGAGCTTCCTGTACTCTTCTCTTCACCTGACAACTACACCCAGACTAAGGGAGGTAATTTCTGTCAATGGGCCATCAAGGGCTGCCCAAAATATCCTATGACTCAAAGGATTATATTACTTCATTGTGAAACTCTCTGCCCTGGGGGAGATACTGAAATTCCTGCCTGGACTTTGGGGGTATGTAACCTGGGAGTTTGGGGACTTGGACAACCACCACCACTGGACATGCAGAGGGGAACCCAAATTTCCACAGGAACACCCCTTTTGACAAGACCACAAGAACCACTTCAACAAGTGCTGCAATCACTGCTTAATCAGTCTGGGACCACCACCCCTGACCAACAGAACTAGGTTGTACTCTGTCAGTTTAAGCCAATATTTCTATACTATCACCTTTATTGTAATTTTCCTATTGAATTGTAACTCCGACTTGAAATCTCTCACAAGGTATTTGTGTGGTGTTAATTTCCCCCTGCTGGTTTACCTTCAAACCAGTACAGGAAAATCAGCTGTAGCTCAAACTCTAATCTGATATTGAATGCACTTCTGCACTGGAAGACTTCTGGAAGGCTTGTGCTATAATAAGGAGAGCAAGTACTTAGCATTTCACTAAATATGGATATCCCCCCAACCTTGCTTGTGTTTTTTTTTTGCCTTGATTGTTACAGACAATAATTGTCCATAAATTGTCCATAAATAAAAGACACTATGTGTCAGCAAAGATTTGCCGGAATTTTTGATTTTGGTTTTGGTTTGAGGAAATAAAGACTGAGTTTTATTCTGTTGCACCTATTGAAATAAAGTGCACATGTATATTTTCAAAAAGACCTAAGAGAAATATGTTCATCTAGTTCAAGGTGATACTCACAATAAAAGAAAAAATTGAATTATTTCTATATGCAGAACTCAGACTTTTTATTTTCTTTTTGTTGAACATATATTTGAGAGAATAAGAGGTTAATAAAAACTAGGCCAGAGGGAACACTGGATTACCTAGCCTTAGTCATTTATAGGACAAAATTCACCAAGTATGGAAGCCAACATTCCTCGTTTAACTAAAACTGGCCTTGTATTTAGGAAAAGCAGAGTTTTCAGAAAAGCATCCTGTCTTGATTTGAAGATGTTGAGAGACAGAGAATCCATTTCTTTGCTGGTCTTTTCCATTCATTAATCAGGCCCCCTAGTTTTAAAAAAGTTCTCTATTGCTAATCTGAAATCTGGCTTCTTCTTGCAGCCATAAATCTTGTTGTGGCTTTCTTTACTAGATTTAAAAATCCTCAGTACCCTTTATCTTCCATCTATGAAAACAATGATAAGTTTAAAGCCATTAAAAAAAAAATCAACACATGAAAATCTTTACATCTCTCACTCGAAGACATTTCTTCTAGCCTGCAAATAATTTCTATGGATTTAGCTGACTCATCTCCAACTCTTAACCTCCTTTCAAGGTTGTTAATACTGAAACTTTACAAATTTTTCTAATATCAGCCTTACCAAAATTGTATGTGGCTATTGACCTTTAGGCAGTTGCATCTTCTATTTACATTTTTTATATTCGTAAAAAAATCCTCTAAAAAATAGTTCATCATTTTAGTGTTTTGGCATTATGCAACACAGAACTCAAACCCCTATGAAGTTTTCCAAAGCAAATAAGTAGAAAACATCAATATAGTCACAAAATCCCACCCTATTATTTGCCAGAAATCTGCTTAGAAGCATGGTTTAGTTCCTGCAGATTTTGTGAGGCAGAGCCAGTCCTTTAAGGAGAGGATAGGCTCAAGACTCCATGGCTGCCATAGCTGCCTGGTTCAGATATGCCTGCTCTGAGTTTGCAGTAGCTGCTGGAAGAACAAAAAAAAAGAAATCTTTTGGGTTTACTTCCCTACTCTTCTCAAAAATGTAACTTCTTAGTCAGAGAGGTGAGTACAAAGATTAAAAAAAAAAACAAAACAGGGAACTTGGCTTTGACAGGAATTGAGTGCATACTTTTCTTGGAATAATTTAAGCAACAAAAGCATATTTTAGGTACTTTTCAGTGTACCTAAAATATGCGAATAGGATGGATAACCCAACAGATTTCATGACTGAGGGTCTTAGAACAAAACATCGACAATTATTACGAGGTCAGAGAAAACATTTTCCTTTGAAGCTCTGACAAAGATGCTGAAACCTGCCTGAAGGGACAATTTCAGGAAATTAACATTAGGATCTATTTAAAAAAATTATTAAACCCCAGTATTTCTACTATCAAGATACATAGATGCACCTCTGTAACCAATAGATTGAGCTTCATGCAGCCTTGACCAGATTTTTTCAGGTGACAAACACAGAAGCTCTTTGTCATGTTTTAAAATTCTATAAGGATTAAGACCATTTAATTAAATGGAAAGAAAAAAGCAACTCTTCAACCTCTTCTCTCCCTCTTAAGTCCTGTTACAAATCTATGGTGAGGCACTAATGACATAATTTACAGCCACGAGCCTGCTGCAATAAACCAGATACATCTTTAGAATGTGGCAATGTATAGCATCTCTCTTCTTATTAACATCAGCTCTTTTTCTTGTTTCATCCCAGGGAAAAAATGTCCCCTGCTAAAGAACTGCTGTAAGACTTGAAAATAACTGACTTCAAACTGAGAGAAGCTTAGCACAGCTATTAGTGGCAGGCTCCCTTTTGACTCACTTGGTAAACCTGCTTTCTATACAGCCCCAGGGTTCTGGTTCAAGGACTGGCTGAGTGAGCACACAGCAAGTTCACTTACCAGATTTAATCTGTCAGATGCAAACAGCTGTCATATCCATCTGTGGGGCATGCAGAAAGGGTGGAGAGATCAAAACCTGAGATTCACTGTGAGTTTCCAGGATTAACAGTCCCTGAAGCACCAGTGATCTAAATGAACAAATCTAAGTGAGCACAAGGTGCACCCGGGTAATTTGGCAGGTCTGAGATTGGTGTATGGCAGGAAATATTGCAGGGCAAGAGGAACATTTACGCTTTTCTCTCAAAAGTGAGTGTCAAATATGTTCATTTTCCTGTTGTGCTTTCTGTTCACCTTTAGCAACTGGCCAGGCAGTTCGGGCAGTTGTCTTGGTGTCCCTGCTGTTGTGCTGCACCATCCCTAGGAATACTCCTTGGCAGCATTCCTTTGACCATCTCTGACATTTTTGTCATAAGGCATACCCAGTCCCTCTGTACTGTTGCTAAGCAAATTCATGCAGGACAGTTAAGACTAAGACTTATCCTTTGCCTCCTTTGCCTCATGTCTTACTCCTGAACTTTCAGCCCATCTTGTCAATATCTCAGCTTGGCTGATTTGCCATCTTAGACTTTTTCTTGTAGGGAAGAAGGTGTGCATTGACATTCATTAAGAATTTACATTCAGATGGACAAATGTTTGTTTAATTTTCCTGTCTTCAGATATGGTTGATTGATTGCAGAAAGCTTTGAAAAGTGAGTCATAGAACATTTTTTTTAAGTTGTTGAAGATCTCAAGTCTGCAAAGAAGTGATAACACTAAAGAGAGTTTCCAGTAGCTAGAGATATAATGCTAGTTAAATTTGTATTTGGAGAGAAAGATCAACACAGTTTGTTTGTATAGCTGAGTTGAAGTTTCTTTGCAACTACTGAAGACATTTCAATTACAGTCATTGCAAAAGATGAGAAATACATGTAGCCTCTCTTATTTGAGATAGTTGTCTCATATGCTTATGCAAAGGAAAAATAAATTAGAAGAATTTACTTCATATTTGAAAACAAAATATTTTAAAGAGGTAACACTTCTTTAATATAGCTAAAACACTAGACATCACATTATGAATACAATCCAAATCATATCATTCTTTGTAAAGGCAAGTATTATACTTGGACTCAACTGCAGGCCAACAAGTAAAAAAAAGATAAAAAAGCCTCTAAGCAAGGTCAAACACTTCAACTGAGTAACTTCTAATAAATCAAAGCCATAATGTTTTAATCTTCAAGTATGCACTGTTAGTTATTTGCAATCTTAATCAGTCTTTCCTTTAAAGAACTTTTGAAAGTTTTGAACAATGACACAAAATTAGGGCTGTGATGAGCAGCTCCCCAGAGTTTTGAGTTTTGTTCAGAAAGTCCTTCAAAACTTGCAAACTAATTAGACTTCCTAAGCAAGCAGCATTCTTTTGTGGGTAGTAATTGGAATGTCAGTCACAAAAAGCAAGGGTATTATGTTATAAGCATAATCAAGTTAGCTTTAAACAGGATAGGGCAGGCATCTCTAACAGTTTAACCATGCTATTAAAGAAGCAATTGTGAGCTTACAGTCATGATTTATGGGCGGTTTTGAAACTTGCACTTATCTAATGCTTTAACCACTTTTAAACTAGTAAGTGAATATGGACTTGATCTTACTGTGGCTAACACTTCAGATGTAGTCTTGAATTATTCTCTCTGGTCTGCCACTGAGATTTGAGAAATAACTATTTTTCTCCAAGAATCTCCATGCCTTTCTACTCTAGAACCAATAGTAACTGCTGTAAAATCGCTTTAAATGTTATGGGTATAAACTATGATAGAATATTCTCAGAACAACTGAGAAGAAAAATAAGATTTTATAGCACAAGGAACAAACACAGCTGGGTCTGGCCTATGTTCTGTGCATAAATTTCAACCAGTCACTGGTTAACACCCTATCTGATCTGCCTTCTTGCTTTAATTAAGCCTTGTTGAGAATAACATAAAGTGCTCTTTAAATATTTAAGGCATTTTAGACAGTTTAATTTCTCCAGTGTATAGAACATGTCCGATGTATAGAGCAATCCCATCTCAGCCAAAAGATATTAACAAAGGTTGTGAAAACCCTTTACGACTACACTGAGTTCTGAATCAGTCCTGTAAAACCATGTTAACAATACATGAGGTCATTTGTAGCCCGTGCTTTCTATACATACATATTGCAGATTTGAAAAGGAGTCACAAAAAGCAAATACAGCAAATGTAGCATGTGTCAAGCAAGAATCTTGCTCATTTTCATTGGCTTGATATCCAAGATTTCTTTCTCTTCTCTCATCTGCTCTCAACCAGTGTAAACAAAAGGACAGACTAATATTTACGTTCCTCAGAGGATCAAACAGACAAAACAAAACCTCCCAACCACCCTTCTGCAGTCATTTTATAGAGCACAACAGATGTCCAAAACAGCTGACAAGACAGGAAAATGTTAACACTAAGACTGTAACAAGTCCAGTAGAATTCTGCTGGTCACAGGCTGCTCAGCAAGAGAGTTCAGGGAGTTAACAGCAAAACTGCTGCATATATTTAAACCTCGTGCTGTAGGTCATGTAAACATTCCTTTCATGGAAACTGTGCTGGGAATGCAGAAATTCTCTGACCCTGCTGTGTCTTCTCTATAAGGTTTATCATAATGCTGTGACATAACTACATACTGTATCTGTCAAAAAGATGGCATCTTGCTGTTTAAGAAAACCAAACTTGTGTTTATCAGTGGAATCTGGAGAAAAGCAATAACACAGTCCTGTGCCATTGGAAACATTTCCATTGATGTTCACATTTTTTAAAACAAATTGTGGTTTGAAAGTGAATGTAAACAGTAAGAGGGCAACTGTTCTTTTCTAACAGTAATAAAAGCAGTATGGAATTGAATAGGTATACATGGTCCTGAGGAGCTTAAATCTCAAAGTTCTCAGATGTAGTACTAGTGCTTCCACAGATATTCAGGAAAAGAAATGGTAACGTTTAATTGTATGTATCATTTCTTTGCCTTTGTCATATTATTCAGAGGCAGGAAATTTGAAGATTATACTACAGCATTCTAGTAATTTCATGGCAGTCCTAAAGCAATATGTCATTGTCAGACACTTTATGTGTCACTCGTACTCTTGCCTGTAGACAGCAGTAGCCTTCTGGGAGATTTCATGGTGACTTCTTTTTTCCAGGCTGCAGCAGGTGTGAAGTCACCACAACTCTATTAGCTCCACTGTGGCAATGAAAGAACATTATTATAATAGAATTGGACGTCTACTCATTACTAGGGAAGCGACTTGCTCCAGGACTTGCCCTTTTTCTATGTAAGGCCACACTTTCTTGCCAGCTCGTTTTTCAGAAGAGGCCTCAAAAATGAAGACATCAAACACTCAGCTGGAATCCAACTGCATTCCACCCTGCCATCTTCACAGACTGGACCTGAAAAGCCTGTCTTCTCTTATTTCAGTCTTGACAAAAGCAGGACAATGGGTGGCTATTGGTAAAGTCTTTTTCTTGCAGTTAAGAGCCAAAAGCATTATCCCAGGAATCTCCATTCACATGAAGATAATGCACAGTCACTCTCTCCTTGTTTAGATTACAGCTCAGCCTATCTCAGACCACCTCTTATTTTCTTTCTTGCTTTTTAATCCTTGGCTTTACATACTGAGCCATCCAACAACTGAACAAACTAAATAGGAAAATAATTGTGGTAAGTCTAAGAGCATCGAAGCCTTAGAGAAAGATGCCTTGCCTTTTCCCCCTCAGCCCCTAAGCGATATTGATGGGAAGGAACTTCCAAACAGACACAAGACCACTGAATGAGCTTCTGGAGCCTAGAAGGGGTCAATGTATTCTGTGGAGGATCAACTATCCTTCAAGAGTAAATGGAATTGATCACAAATCTTCTAAGCACTCAGCCTCTAAATGGGCTTTCTTGCACACAAATCTGCATTTACACGAGGTTATTACTATAACAAAATCCTTCTGTATTGTTTAAGAATTCCAGCTCCTAATGGCTTTTTTTTGTTTGTTTGTGGTTGAGGGTTTTGTTATTTTCTTATTTGTTTTAATAAGAAAAAAGAAGATGTTAGGAGCTTCAGAAGAAAACATTTATTTTGCTGACAGTCTCTCTAAAAGGGGAAAAAATAAGGCATGATTATGACTAAGGAAAGATTACTTGAATGAAATCTTTCTTCTTTAGCAAAAATATAAACTATGTGGAGTGTACATGAAAGAGAATTCTTATTTAGATATATTTTCATATCTTTAAATCAAATATTTCAGTTAGTAATGTTTTCCTTTACTGATTCCTCTTCTCATTCCAGTCCCTATCCTGTCACCAATAAAAGGAATGAACAAGTACTAAAAGGCTTGGAGTTTCATTTCGTATAACAGTTTGGATCTTACTCCAAGAAACAAATCCTGCAGAGATTTATTTCATTCCTCTATTCCATTCTCTGTGTTTCCATGCCTTATGCATTACTGTGACAGGTTTCTCTTTGACTGTCACATGGACTGGACTAAGTCCTGTCCTCTTATTCAAACCTGAAATGATCTAGGACGTACAACTTTTCCAAAAGTGTCCTCAGGATTCAATAGCTGCTGAAACAATTAACTTTTTGAAAGGTTACCCAGTATACTCTGAGATCCTAACTCCACCAATCTGCCAGACCCATCCAGAGAGTTATTGTTATACATCCCTGTGCTTGGCTATGTACAAATACATTTGCCAGATACACTTGATTCAGATCATTGGTCAGCACAAACAGTTGCAGCTGTAACCTACTAGACTTAGTTAAAAAACTGAGAAACTTCTCTCTAACAGCACTGTTAGAAATTGTTTCACCATTTGCCTCTCAAAACCCAAGTATGTAGGAACACATTTCCTGTTTAGCAAGTATATTATCACTCTGCTTATTTATGTTGAGATAGAGAAGATTGAAGAAGCAGCTTTTCTTTCCCACGGGAAGTTGTTCTAGTAAAGTCTTTTTGAAGAATAATTACAGTGATTAACATGGTCAGCTTTGTTAAAGTCATGTCTCTCTAGGATAGGAGAATTTTCTCTTTGGAGATTTTTGTCAGGACATGAGGATTACAGTTGTCAGGAGTGATGTGCCTCTTGAAGAATAGCTATCCTGGATACAGACCATTTAATGTTTTAAAAGTATGAATGGAAGGCAAGATCTAAAACAAGATTTAAATCTCTAAGTCTGTTAAACCAACACTTATCCTGTTCAAGGAGTGTATTTTTGCCTCACAAATTGCTCAGGCACTTAAGATTCTACTACAAATCAGACCCTGAAGCATTTGCCTCTTATCTGATATGAGTACCTAGGTGTTCACCCGCTGCTTAAGCTGCCTAGGATCTACAAGTTCTTCAGCCTTGTGCCCAGCACAGGCTCTGGGTTAGCAGGACTAACACACACCAGCAATACAAAATGAAGCTGCAATGGTCAATTTCACCAAAGGTTCAAGTCCAGAGGAGGAAGCCTGTTATCACTGTAGGAATTCTGTGTACCTGTCCAGCAGCTGACAAGACCTTCTGGGATGCAAGAATAACTCAGATCCTTCCTTGGCACATGGGGTTACAAATTCTCAACTTTCACTCTCAAAACAGTGCAAAAATGACACTATAAAGAGTTACCAATATCCAATTTTACAGACATTCCAAGCCCAGCTTGTGTTTGACAGCTGTTTCACTTACAGTGTAAAGTAGTCCAAATGTGCTCCCCAACAGTGCCTATAGAGCCTGGGGACTCCCACCACTCCAGGAGCAAGGCAGCTGATGGCCCCAGAACAGCCACAGCCATGGTCACCAGCCACTACCTGAGGTCAGGGTGGGCCAAGAATGGCCTGGGCTGAGGGACTGAAGATGGTGATGATGATGATGGCGACTGGTGAAGATGGTGATGGTGAAGATGGTGACTGGCTCATCAGGGCCCGTGGCTGGGCAGGGAAAGGCTAAGGGGAGCTGGAGACCAGTGCTGCTGTGGCATTTCAGGGCCAGGGGCTGACAGTCCAGGCTGGCTGAAGTGGGCTTCTGGGTCATGAGTAGGGTGGGACAGCCCTTGAGACAGGGTGGGAAGGGACAGCCCTCCCCACCTTTAGTGCCTTTGCCTTGCCATACCTGCAGCACAGCACATGCACAGATAAGACATGGCTTCTTCAGCTCAGGCTTTATCAGTGAAGTAATATTTCTGGCAAATCTGAGAGTTTTCCCATCCCTATTGTAAAAGTCCTGGTTATGGGATGTAGAGCTCGCTATGTCCTCCCTGCTCTCTCTTGTCACCCTTCCTTCCTTGACTGGAGAGTTTTAGTTGGCAGTGTGTGGGGTATGGCAAACTAGGTAGCATATGCTAAATTATCCTTCTGCAGCTGGTTTCATATCCTCATGCCAAGCAGCATGTAATATTGCAACTCCCTGACTTCATTGAGAGTTTTCTCTATATTTACCTATCAGGCAGTAGTTGTCACTCCTTTTCTCATACTTCTTTTTCCATAAGAAGTACGTGCTGGCTGATTCTGCTCAGGGGCATGATTTAAATGTCTGAGCTGAGACCAGACCTGCATTTTCAGAAGGGATTTTCAGTTTCCCATGGGTGTCTTACTGAGGGCTACAGCTACAGAAGAATCCAGAAAAGACAGAGTCATAGATGTGGCTTTTTTGTCTCACTTGTTCGTTTCTCTGTTTAATGTATCATCAGCTGCATGCTTCACTCTTAGGTACCCAGCAACAATCCTATAACATATAGGCAGCTTGACACCCTAACTCAGTGCTTATAATTTGAAGCTTTTAACTGTTCCATGTCCAAGCAGTTTTGGATAGTCAGTATTCAGACCTGACAAGAGATGGGTTATATTTTGCTGCTTGTGTAACTGTCCTTCCATTTTTATTATAATAACATGTTTACTGTTGACAGACAAAAGCAAAAGAAAACTCATGTTGCTACTTGCTTATGGGCAAATTGAATTCATATTTCAAAATATTATAGAATAAGCAAAATTCTCTCAAATTTAAAAAATAGAGAGGAAAATCACCATGGGACATCATAGACTATGAGTATGTTAATAGAAGCAATACAAAAACAGAAAGGGAAAACATAATTGAAAAAAAAGGACTCAAAACTGGGGTTCTAGATTCCAGTCTAGGTGTCCATTAAATGATTTACTCTTTTAGGGTTCTAATTCTACAATAAATGTGGCTTATTGCACTAAAACAGATGTTCAATATTATACTAACATTTTACAGCAGTTTTAGTTCTATCTTTGGAAACCAAATCCCTGTTGCCCTGGCTGAATATTGAAAGACATTTCTCATTGATGTATGAATGCCTACAATTGCTCCCTTTCATTTGGTACGTTTTCATCTTTGCACTATGTTAACCATGGTAATTAACAGACACTTCAGGTGATCTGGTTTTATCAGATTTGTATCAGTCAGAGACACAACATATAAGCAAGGTAGACAGCAAAACAGTAAGCTACCAAATATTTCCAATTGAGTGAATTTACTGGTTAAAGCTGGTGGATTTTAAAACTGTCAATAATTTGTAAAATAAGTTTAAAAATGTGAAAGAAAAATGTGAGAAAACCTTGATAATTTTCTCATGTTCTTCTTTTTTCAGATACACAAAATATGAAAATTCTACAAGAGATTTGAAAGTAAAGTTTGAATCAATTGCAACTGATCTCAGCCTTTTATGAATAAATGAAGTATTTTGATTAATTTATTAAATTTAGCGTGAGAAATATCTGACAGGCAAAGCTATGAAGGATTTATAACTGAATAACCTTAGAAATTATGTGTATATCCTAAAGGCTACTGATGATTCTACTCTATCTCTCAGCAGAGTCCCAAAGAAAAGAACTTGAGGTCTTCATCCATAAAGATATGCCAGCAACCTTGTGAACAAAGGCACTGTTCTTTTGCACTTCAGTTCCTTGTACTGGAATTATTTGGGATTTATTTCAACTGGTGGCATGAGCTAGATAGGCAGAGAAGGGTGAAAAACACAACTTCCTACAACCGCCCTGAACAGTAGATGTGTTACTTCAATTAGAAATGCTCTTCCTCCTTCAATGTAATATGGGCGTGGTGGAGTGATTTATGGCATGGTAGCCCCTTCACAGAGAAGGCAATCACCAGTTTAAGCAATGTTATTCAAATCCTAGCAGCAGCTGGAATTAAAAAAATTTAAAACTTGCAAATAACGATAGTCTGCTACAAATTATTTCTAGAAAATTGAATATTCAGGAATATTTCTGTCCCCATCTTTCCAGGTTATTTTCCTTATCCTTATTGTTGTTAATTTATCTACTTCTCCTGTTTATAGCTCATCATTATTTATCTTTGTCTTTTAAAAAAAAAAAAATTATTAAGGCCTAGTTTATTCTCTCTGAGTTTAGGGTAGAAGATTATTATTTGCATGATAATATTTGCATAATATTATTTACCATTATAAAGGACATAAATACTGAAAGAAAGTAAAATTTAAAAGCAAAGAAGTAGTAGAAATTTTTTTTTAATTTTTCAAATAAAAGCTAAACTGCAGTTTTCTAATATACTCCATTACTCTAGATACACTAAATAGAAAAAATAAGGCAATTTTAATTTTCATGAAATTGCATGAACATTAAAAATTTTGTTGCTAACATCTTCTTAACTTTTAATATTTCTTAATGATTTTTTTAACGATTTTTTAACATTACCTGAATTATGAGTAACATCTGGATCTAAAGCCAACTAACATAATAATCTAATAAATGTATCAGACAAGAAACTGAAAGCTTCACTAAAGAAACTGCTTAATTAACCTACTCATCCATAGAAGTGCTATGGACATTTTCAGAATCCAATTCATATAGTTCTGTCATAGGCAAAGAATCATTCAAAGCATTCAGGTAGAACTGGGATATCTTTTGCAATTTCCAGTTTGCCCTCCTTCAGATTATTGGCTACTAGGGTAAGCAAATTATCTGTTTAAATGAATTAAATCAAGTAACAGTGGCAGAATGACTGAGTTACTGTCAAGTATATGTATAAAAAAGTTACTATATATACTTCATTTAGAAAAAAAAATTCTTAATACATATGTGCTTTTAGTAGGTGTTCACATGTCCCCATCATGTTAACCTGTGAAGACTTTAGTAAAAAGTGAAGTATCTTTAGAGTCCCTTTGTTTGAAGGTAATAATTTCTTTGTAGTTATGGTGTTTAAGACCACAGATATACCTAAATCTACGCCTAAAATGAAAAACATTGTGTGAAAAAAGAAAATTGTTAAATAAAGTATCTTATGAAGAAGTACAATATTTTAATAATAAACGATTTGAATAACAAAATAATAATAACAATCTATTTGAAAAGTTTGCTTTTAATTTGTTTGCAATAGATTAGAAATCCATTTCCTCATATTATTTTTTAAATAAAAACCCTGAATTAATTTCAGAAACTGAATGAATTTTAACAGCATTAACACTCAGAGTCCTAAAGTACCCATGAGAAATATATACTTGTTTAAGCAGTCAGAACTAAAATTGCATGAAAAATTAAAAGCAGACTTTTTTCTATTCATTGCAATCCCTCTTGGAAATGCAAATGCAATACTGTTATTACCTGCAGATCTGTTTCAAATTCACATTACTGCATATTCTTCAGGTTTGTATAGGTATTTAAAAAAAGGTAGAAGCAACACCCTTCAGGTTATTCCTTGAATGCCACACCGGGAAGAATAAGATTTACTTGGGCATGGAACATTTTTGCAAACAATTTCTGCAGTGCACATTAGACGTAGTTTTTCACCATTTAATTGATTACAAAAATATGTGCTGCAGTTTGCAGAACTTTGTCATTTTCATAACATTTCTTGAAGCTCAGCCATCCTGTGATAAAAAAGCTGCTATGAGGCCAGAGGTGGCTGCAGCTCAATACTCCTCACAGTTATTTGTGTAGAACACAGAAAACAAACGAGTATGCAGAATTATCTGCTTCATAAACTTTTACGTTTAAAGATACATTTACATTTAAATTTATATTTTCACCTTCAGACACCTTCTTTTGCAATGAAGAGAATTAGATACAACCATGTTTTCCACTAGCATTTGCTATCTACATATTGTGGAAATGTGGGTCATAAGTGTTGGAAGAAATTTTAAAAAATTTGCTTTTTCAAAGAGAAAATATTAACCTCATACTTCCCAGGGATCTTACAGTGTCTTCTAAAGTAATTCTGCCATTATGAGTAGAATTTTGTTTTAAATTCTGTTCTAACATTGAACAAAATGGCCTCAGATATTTAGCAATAAAGCCTTTCAGACTGTGCTTCCTTATGCAGCACATTTCCTATCCAAAACACATTTCTCTCCAGTACTCATTGTCTCTACTTTGATTTGGGAAGAAAACCTTTAAGGATGAATCTTCTGACCTGAAATCCCTTCCTCATCTTAAAATTCTCAGTGACATGGAAAGGATCATTTTGTTAAAGTTCAGCAAACCAGTTGCTGACTGAAAGTATTCTCCATCCTTTCATTAGTTAATATCATCAGGCATGTATAATACTTCTTCCCAATGCTACCTGAGAGTATCAAGCTCTCACTGACAAAGCCTGCATTTCTTGTTGTTATAAACTGACAATATCAGATGTTCTGAATTAGTTAATATCATGTAAATGGTATTTATGTAAATTTTACATGCGTGTGCGCACACATAGATAATAGCTAGGCAGGCGGTTTGCTGGTATGCATCACTGCTTATCATGCTGATTATAATCATCTCATTGCTACCTTATTCTTCCTCCATCTGTTTGTTGCATCCATCTGGTGTCTATCGTCTTATAATGAGACTGCAAGTTCTTTGTGGTGGAGAGAATTTCCTTGTTATTTGTTTGTATGCAGTTAGGAAGAATGGTTTGATGCTGTTCAAAGCATTATTGTGGTTTAGATGATGGTAATAAGAATGATCTAAATAACTTTTTTTCCCTCACTCAGAACAGTTTGTAGGAAAGATTCAGACAGTCATTTTAATATTGATGCAGTAACATGACTAAGGATGAATTTATTTTAGGAAATATTTATTTGAAAAACATCTCTTTTAAAATAATTTTTCTCATCTTTTCAAGTTAATGGACTTTCTAGAAAAAAGGAAAATTTGGTATGCAAATAAACATTTAAAATTCTTTGACTTCAGAGTCTGTGCAACAGATGTCTACTCAGATTATACAATTAATTTTTTTTTCTTTTCTGCTAAATGTGTCTCTCGGGGGTCTGTGTTGGGACCAGTGTTATTTCCTGTCTTCATTAATGATGTAGATGAAGGGTTGAGTGCACCCTCAGTAAGTTTACAGGTGGTACCAAGTTTAGTGGTGTGATTGACATACCTGAAGGACAGGATGCCACCCCAAGGGATCTGGACAAGCTCCAGAAGTGGGTCCATGGGAATCTTATATGATATAACAAGACCAAGTGTAAGGTGCTGCACGTGAGGCAGGGCAATGCCCAGTACCAGCACAGGCTGGGGGATGAACAGATCAGAGCAGCCCTGCTGAGAAGGGCTTGGGAGTGCTGGGGGATGAGAGGAT